>JABWIB010000168.1:0-10622 GCA_016617825.1 Platyplectrum ornatum | reverse complement strand
AGGGTGTGATTTGCACAAGCTCTGGGCAGCAAACTCCGTACCGATCAGGGCAATTACATTACATTAAATGTCAATTACATTAAATCACTGCCTCAACCTGGGTCCCAGGAGATTTGCTTACTCTAATGGGAGAAAATGAGGAAATTTGCCCAAAATTTTTTGCAAGCAGGAAAAATACTTTATTTTTGCATATTGCACAGATACTGACCAGTCTTGCTTTTACAGTGTTATTTAATCTTGGGCTAAGAAACATCTTCTCACCTTTATTGTTTGTAACAAACTCCCCTGCAATTCATCATTGTTTTACCCAGGTGTAACTTTTCTCATATGTCTTCAAACTTTAGATAGCAAAGTTATGTAATGTACATAGCAAGCTGGTAAAAATAAAACTAAGGTGACATTATTTTACATTTGTTGCAAAGGCACTGCACAGCTCTGTACATTGTGTGGCTTTTCTATCCTAGATATGCTTTTTGGAGGAACACTGATAAATTCATATTGGCTAATGATATATCNGCATTTCGCATCTAAGATTTCTGATCACACAAGTTGAGGTGTGGTTTGTATTTTTGATCCCAACCAATGCACTTGTTTCCAATCCAGGTACTGACCTCTCATTCCTGTTCAGAAGAAGGATTAGAGGATGCAGCTAATGTGTTATTACAGCTCTCCAGAGGGGACACTGTGACACGTGACACTGTACTAAAATTGCTGCTCAGTGGAGCCCATCATTTAGGTTATACACTATGTAAACAGATAGGTAAGGAATTGGGGCCCAAAGGACAGTTCTTGGCACTGTTTGTTGTTATAGTATGATTGAATAGTTTCATTTGTGTTCTCCCAGGTACCCTCTTAGCAGAATTACGGGAGTACAACCTCGACCAACAGAGGCGTGTCCAATGTGAGGTTCTGTCTCCGGATGGCATGCCCGAGGAGCAGCCTCACAACACNAAGTCCAAGGGCAAGATGCAGAGCAGGTGAGTGAGGTCCAGTATAGAGTTGCTGCTTACCCATGGCTTTGTTTGAAGTACAGGGCATAATTCAGTCTAAATTGTTAGGTCTCTCCCCACCCCGTCTCTGCGATCTAGGTTCGATATCGCAGAGAACGTGGTGATCGTGGCCTCTCAAAAGCGACCATTAGGGGGCAGAGAACTCCAGCTGCCCTCCATGTCCATGCTGACCTCAAAGACGTCCACCCAGAAATTCTTCCTGAGGGTACTGCAGGTCATCATTCAGCTCAGAGATGATACCCGAAGAGCCAACAAGAAAGCCAAGCAGACCAGCAGACTAGGTGAGAATCTGATGGGTGAATTTTGTTTACTTATAACAACATTTCTGACAACGTTAAATAGTTTAAAAGAGCTTTTCATGTACAACCTCAACACCCTCCTTGTCCTCCTGCATGTTTTATGCTGTAACATTCTTACACTTAACTGTTTTCTGGTTAAACACTGCGAGATTGGTTTGGTTTAATATTAGTGGGGGTTCATATAGTATATTGTTTTGTAACCTTACATAAATATCCTATAACCATAGAAAGGAAGACTGATCACTATCAAATGCAAATCAAATTAAGTATCAATAATAAAATATTTTATTTTAAATTCAGATCCTTAACGGAAATAGTGAAACTATGGCCATAGTGCTGTTTTTTCATTTCTGTTGGTAGCCTTATGAGGAACGCCACCACACAGTTTAGTAAAGTAAATACACCCATTGGTGTAACATGCAGTCGTAAAGAGTCTAATATATCTGTCTCTTTAGTGGTACTGCGTCCTAATCATTATATATTAATACCTAGTCAGAAAAAAAGTAAGCATGAGGATTTTTTTTTATCAATAATTTTTATTGAGAAAACACGAAAGGGGGTTAGGGATACAGAAAAAAGAATGGGGGTGTGAGCACAACACAATCTTTTGGAGGATTCTTTTTNCTTTCTTTGCTTGGTAATCATCGCAAGGGGTAACTCAACTCCCCTATTTTGAACATGTTAAGGCAGCATTAACCTTCCTTTTTAGATACTCATAAATAAGACGCATAAAGTCTTTTACTTTAAATACCATATCACAGACTGCTGTTTTCAGTGTTCAGCATTTACAGGTCAAACAGACCTTTAAATAGAACCTCATCTATTCATTGCAACAGCTCCCAGGTGACTACATGCCACACTGCTGAGGGGGCCATCAAGCTCTGAATCTATCTATTAATCCACGCTCTGATGTATTGCTTCACTGTTGAATATTTGCTGTAGATTATCTTTTAGCAACCACCCTTTAAGATAACATGAACTCTTAGCTTAAATCCGTATTTTACTCTTCTAAATATATTTAAGGATATGTCTGGTTCTCATGTTTAGTCCATTATGTAGAGTGCTGGGTGACCTTTCCTCACTACCATCTCTTCTTTCAGGGGCTGCCAGTCTGGCCTCGGCTAGCAGCATCCAGGCAGCTGTGCAACAGCTGGAGGCTGAGGCTGATGCCATTATACAAATGGTACGTGAGGGTCAAAGGGCGCGGAGACAGCTGCAAACTGCAACGGTTAGCATGATGACTGGCGCTGGCAGAACATACATACTTTAGTTTGTTCCTCCCGTTTCCTTTTTAATTTCTTTTTTTGTATAATTTGTTTCCTTTCTCCTCCCTTAATCACCCTCACCCTCTCCCTACCGCGTGTCATCTGTCTTCACTGTAACTGTGCTTTGTGGTTATTATGCCTCTAATCACCTCCCTGACCTCTGCATGTTGTAGCTATAGAATGGGATCTCCTTTTTGCCATCAGGGTGTGCTGTGACATGCATGGCCTCATGCCGCTGTCTATCCTCATCACAGTCCAACTCTCCTCTCTACACGTCCATGTTTTCTCAATGGGAGGAAGCCATGTAGCTTGTAACTCGTTCTTCTCTTGTGTAGGCGGAAGGTTCTGCTCGCAGGGAGGAGTCTCCTATGGACGTGGACCAGCCGTCGCCCGCCACGCAGGACACCCAGTCTGTTGGTCAGTGTACAGTTAACAAGTTGCTGTTGAGTCAGTAACGCAATGTTTGTGGTTCGGGCACAGAATTGGACCCGTTTCTTGTTTTATGTTTCCAGTCTCTGAAGTATCTCAGGCTGCTGAAAAGAAGGAGGAGGAGAAGCTTCCAGAATTGCCGCTGCTCAGTGAACAGCTGAGCCTGGACGAGCTGTGGGACATGTTGGGAGAATGCTTGAAAGAGCTGGAGGAATCTCATGACCAGCATGCTGTACTAGGTAACTGGCACACTTCATGCTCTAGTTGTGATATACAGTCTTTAAATGGGCAGACAGAGGGGGTTGTCGCTGTATCAACTCATCTGTCTCTTCTCTGTAGTCCTCCAGCCCGCTGTAGAAGCCTTTTTCCTGGTCCACGCAACCGAAAGAGAGAGCAAGCCGCCTGTGCGGGACACCCGGGAAAGTCAGCTGGCTCACATAAAGGACGAGCCTCCCCCCTTATCTCCAGCACCCCTTACCCCTGCTACGCCTTCTTCCTTAGATCCCTTCTTTTCAAGGGAGCCCTCATCTATGCACATCTCGTCCAGCCTGCCTCCCGACACACAGAAGTTTCTGCGTTTTGCAGGTATGGATCACTTCATGTAGCCATGGCAACAATCAGGGTGTTGGTCAAAATCTGTGTTTAATTCATTTGTGTTTATTGTAGAGACACATCGCACTGTGTTAAATCAGATACTCAGGCAGTCTACTACTCACTTGGCTGATGGACCATTTGCCGTTCTTGTGGATTACATCAGAGTTCTGGACTTTGACGTCAAACGCAAGTATGTGTGATCAGAAGAACAGTTTCTGACTGGCAGCACATGTGCATGACTATACACCTTGTATGTTGATAAACTGTTGCCCCCCCCAAAGCTGTAGGAAGTATTAAAAAGTTCTCACTAGGGTGCCCTTCCTTGTGTGTGTGTGTGTGTGTGTGTGTGTGTGTGTGTAGGTTTGTAGAAATTAATTTGCTAGTTTGTATAAACTGCCTATTAGACTACTTCACCAACCCTACTGTAATGATCATATTGGCACAGTACATTCAGAAGGTTGTGTAGCTTAACCTGTATACAAAATAATCGGTCCTTGATGTCCCCTGCCAATGCAGATATTTCCGCCAGGAACTGGAGCGACTGGATGAAGGATTGCGGAAGGAAGACATGGCCGTTCACGTGAGGAGAGACCATGTGTTTGAAGACTCTTACCGGGAGCTGCATCGAAAATCCCCAGAAGAAATGAAGAATAGATTGTAAGTGTGGCAAGGCCTGTAGGAAATGGTCTACTGTTTTATTATTGTACTGTATCTTTGTTTCCCTCCATTGAGGTTTGTAGAATAGCTGTTTGGAATGTTCAGAGTTTTCATTCTTGTTAATGTTCTCTTTGCATCTTACTAGGTACATAGTGTTTGAGGGGGAAGAAGGTCAGGATGCTGGTGGTCTTCTCAGAGAATGGTACATGATCATCTCCAGGGAAATGTTTAATCCCATGTATGCTCTATTCCGCACTTCACCTGGGGACAGAGTCACCTACACAATCAACCCTTCTTCGCACTGCAACCCCAACCACCTCAGCTACTTTAAGTTTGTAGGACGGATAGTCGCCAAGGCTGTGTACGACAACAGGTTACTGGAGTGCTACTTCACCCGGTCCTTTTATAAGCACATCTTAGGCAAATCAGTCAGGTGAGTAATGACAGACATCTACCCAATGTGGACATTGCTTCTTCAGGTTTAGAAAGAAACACCCTTTTGTTTTGAGCATAATTATTTATAAAGCCCTAATGACTTGTGTATTACAGATACACAGACATGGAAAGTGAAGATTATCACTTCTATCAAGGATTGGTCTATCTACTTGAGAATGATGTCTCAACACTGGGATACGACTTGACATTCAGCACTGAGGTAAAAACATATATTATACAAATGTATGTATGTTCCCAATTTACAACAAACTTGGTATACACATGAATTACAATCTGGCAAATATTAGTGTCAAATCCATGCTTTTTTATGTCGCTGGCCCCTCCGAATACCATTTAAGTCCAAGTTCAGCTCCCATCACCATAGGGAATGAGAAGGGGTGAAATGACCGGCATTCATAGTTTTCAGGGTTGAGTAGTGAAGTTAAGTTTGAAGATGGTCACAAACTTGGTTGTATTTTGTTAAGTTTTTCCCACTGGTTAAGCTGCGGTCAAAAAGCTAGTGTATGTTATAAAACAATTTGATAGGTAGTATTTGTCTTATGTGACAGACCAGTAATACATCATTTCGTGAAAACGCCAGGTTTCATGATAGCCCTGGCTTTTTGCCGCAGTCTGAACAGTAACCCCATCTCTCTATAGCATGGTATTAGACCTGGCTAAAAAGAAGCGGTTTCCGGAAAAAGGCTGGTCCTTTGCTGCCTGTGCACAGTGTCCCAGGAAACGTTGAAGATAGTTGATCACTGGAGTTTGAAAACACAGTTGATTTGTTGATCTGCATGTGGTTTTATATACAGTAATAAAGTTCTTTTTTGTATTTGATATACCATTTATTAACTTTTGTTCTGTCATATTATAGATATGATTGTGTTATCCATATTGTATAGCATTTTGTTGTTTAGTACTTTGATTATAACATTTATATGTGGATATTGTAATGTTTCTCTGTGGGTCTGTAAATGATGGGCTTTGTGCTACATGTCCATTTTGTGCTATTTACTTGACCTATGTTGCTTAAATTTCATCTTTTTGTGTTTCTATATTTAAGGTTCAGGAATTTGGAGTCTGTGAAGTTCGTGACTTAAAGCCCAATGGAGCAAACATTCTGGTTACAGAAGACAACAAGAAGGAATATGTCCACCTCGTGTGTCAGATGAAGATGACAGGTATGTGAAACTTGGCTCAGGTATAACAGGATGGTCTTATGTCCTCCCAGAACAGTTTTGCACCATCAACTATTCAGTCCATTGCATTGTACAAATGTCAAGCCACATCTTCTGCTTGCAGGAGCCATACGGAAGCAATTGGCTGCTTTTCTGGAGGGGTTCTATGAAATTATTCCCAAGCGTCTCATCTCCATCTTCACAGAGCAGGAACTGGAGTTACTTATCTCTGGATTGCCCACCATAGATATTGATGACTTGAAATCCAATACAGAGTATCACAAATACCAGTCAAACTCCATACAGGTGAGGACTACGGCCACAATGTCAATATGAATATGGTTTTTGTGTCCATAGATGGCATATGATATGTCTTGTTGACTACTGCTGGTCACTTAGCAGTGTTGATATTTTGACATTGTGTGACATTTAGGAACAACAGCTCAAAGAAGTAAAGAAGTTTTTGGAAATTTTTTAACATGAGGTAGTTAAATGTAGATTACATCTGACAAATAAAATGTAACAATATAGGGTTAAAGCAATATATAAACTCTGAACAGATGTTTGCACACTACAGGGCTCAACAATTGTGTGTGTGTGTGTATTAATATATATTCTTTTTCCATTACAGATCCAGTGGTTCTGGAGAGCATTGCGCTCCTTTGACCAAGCAGACAGAGCCAAGTTCCTTCAGTTTGTCACTGGAACGTCAAAGGTACCCCTGCAGGGCTTCGCAGCTCTGGAGGGTATGAATGGCATTCAGAAATTCCAGATACACAGAGACGACAGATCCACAGACAGGCTGCCTTCTGCCCACACATGGTGCGTAACAAAGTGTAGTCATTTCATTGGTGTTCCCGGGAAGGTTAGGAGGGAGGGAAAGTGTAAGCATCTCTGTGGGGTGGGGGGATTCAAAACAATGGAAACTGGAATACTGCCTTGAATTGTATAGGAGGTATGGGCTCAGCTTGTGTATTATGATTTTCGTATTTACAAATGTCTTATTTCTTCAGTTTTAACCAGTTGGACCTTCCAGCCTATGAGAGCTACGAAAAGTTACGTCACATGCTGCTTTTGGCCATTCAGGAGTGCTCCGAGGGCTTTGGCCTGGCCTAGGATTACCCCGCTATGTATGGTTTCTACCAGTTGGACATTAGAGAATGAGAGAGAGAAAAAGCAAAACTAAGCCATGCATCTATCTCGCTCACCCTGCTGGCAACAAGAAGAGAGGGACTTGCCTTCCAAAGCTGCCGTCTGTCTCCGGTTCCCTTCCAACGGCGAGCTGGCTGTGCGGAGACTTGAGAAACACTGCTCTGAGGAATGTAGAGAACGGAGAGGAGCAGGGGGGAAAACTATATAGTATATAAATATATATATTTTTTTTCTGTTTTGCTTTTCTTCAGTTTTGCCTAATCAGATGAGTTGATCTGCTCAGCCCATCTTAAAGAAAAACCTCTGAACGCAGGGTAGAGAAGCTGGTGAAAATGGTTACAAAAAAAAATTATTTGAATACGTGGAATCGCAAAGAACCGTCGCAAGAGGAGAAAATTAGAGCACTCTCGTTAAGAAATAGCCACTGTTCCAACGCTATTTTTTTCAGCTTCAATTAAAAATACTGAGGTGTTTACCTGTAAATAAACCACTGAATGGAAATACCCTATCAATACAGTTTTTTATTTGTGCCCATCTTTCTGGTGGTGGTTGAACAAATTGGGGAAAGTTTTTGGAAGGGAGGTTAGCTGAATAAGAGTTATAGGTGGCAGGATGAAAAGGACACAGCATACAATGGTTGGAAATAACCATTGTGCAAGCTAGCCTGTCTGCCTGTCAGCCATCCAAGACCCTCTCACCCCCAGCTACTGTCTGTTAAAGGATAGAGCGTAGATTTCCATTAAGATGCAGGTTCATGGGGCAGTTACATTGTAATGGGACAGCAAAATGCAAACAAAAATCTAATCCTCTAGCCAAGGTTCATGTCTTTGTTTTCCCCTCCTCCAATATTTATTCCCCCCTCCCTTCCATGATTTTGAGGTTCGGATTGCTAGGATTTTGTTTGAANGTTTTTGGGTTTTGTTTTATTTTTTGTTTTGTTTTTGTTGAATTTCTCTTACAAAAAAAGAAATCAAAATAAATGGAAAAGATGAAGAAAAAATGACTTAACACAAGTTTTGCTGCAAGTTTTCAACACTGGGATAGGAGTGAGAGCGGGGAGGGAGGGATGGCGGGGCCGCCAAGTCTTTTGGGTAAACATTTTTGGCCATTCTGCTAGATTTGTTTTTGTTTTTTTCCTAGCTCACTCCTCACATGCTGTGCACGAAATAATGCACTAATGACCGATCAGAAGAAGTTAAAGAAAGTGGTTTAATAAAGGTTTAGATTGAAAGCCAAGAAGTTACTTGTCTCTATCTATAACACTTATATATCTGCAATATTGACAATGTGATGCTACATCTTTGTATTTCTAGACTCCCCTGTAAGATATTGGTGATGGGGAATAGCAGTGTGGCTTAATCCTAAAGATTGAAAGAATATTGGATTGGGTTATTAGTTGGTTAGTAATGTCCATAACTGCACACCTCATCAATTGACCCTCACACCCTACTGCATCTTTCATTGAAGCAAGGTTTGATTTATTTAAGGATGCAGACCTGAGTTTTTCTGACAAGTATCTAGGACAGGGGTAGGCAAACTGCATATATCCAGATGTTGTCAAACTACACATNCCAGCATGCTTTAACTGCGTAGACATGGTATTGGGTACTTGACAAAGCATGCTGGGATGTGTCGTTTGAAAACCCCACGGAGAGCCATCGTTGGCCTGCCCCTGGTCTAGGATTGTGTGCCTGCCTATTAACCAAATCTCTCAATCACAATTGTAGGCAGGCAGCCCTCTGTGCATACACACAATTTAAATATTCTAAAAGGGATTGTTATCCAGCAGCATATACAGAACCTCCAACATGGCCCATCCACCAGGTACAAAGTACTCTGTTCCTGATCCTCCAGCAATCGGTTACTATGATAACCGCATGTGTATAAGACAGTCCTTTAGTATGGTAACCACCTGTGTACAAGACCTTAAAACCAGGTGAGTGACAGTTGGAAGATCAGGAGTGGATTATTTACGTACCTGGTGGAATGGGTCATGAGGGACTGCATATGCATAGCTTTAACCTGGCAATGCATCATGGAACCTGGATTACTAAAGGATGTCGATTTCCTGTTTACCTTTTATATTTTATTGATTTTGGTAATTTCTCACACTCTTTCAATACATATCAGTGTTGCACAGTATTTAGGATTTCTGTCTCAGTGTCTGTACACAACACCTGCATAATGTTTGGGCTGTATAACTATTCAGTGATCTGTATTACACTTATTCAGACAAATCCTGTGGGCATCATGTATAGAGTAACACTGCTGCTGCACCAAAACAGACTAAAGAACCAGAAATATGACCTGGTATTAGTCTTAAGGCACCGAATAACCCATTTGAAGGAATATTACACAACAGTCCCACAAATTTAGTAAGGAAAGCAAAAGTGGTACAGGGTTCAAGAAATATTTACATTTAAATTTACTATTAATCATAACATACATATTCAAAACTTGGTACAAAGTGATTTATACTGAGCTGCACAATGAATGAATCTAATTAATGTTAGTTCGTTTAGTTAGAGATTGGGCAGTGGGCCTCAGCGAAAATACTAAACAAAAATACTTAATGTTAGACAGAAATATTCAACAGCCTAACCCTAGCTGTGGCATAATTCTAAGGATATATCAATAATGTCCNCCGTAGTGTTGTCGAGTACACAATCCTGACTACATTTGTATGCATTGTATACCTAAAGTTGTCTACTGTATGAATGGCTGCAAACTAAATGTGGAGTTACACCATCATGTATTGTACAGATGTTACTGCGTTGCACTCTGTATTATAGAGTTAGCTCTAAAAAGCAAATATAGTAATGAAGCTGTATAACATTGTACATAGATAATGACAGCAAATAAGAGCCACATGGTGCATCTAGTCTGCCCAGTGGTACATTTGACACTATACTGATTGTTTGAGATCTACTATCCCCTTATAATTACTGTATCCCAAATGTGCTTATACGGTGGAGAGGCTGTTATGCTTATCAAACTGCCCTTTCAACTACCCCCCTGAAACTTCCACAACCCTTTGCAAAGTAAATGGTTAATAACATAACTTCACTATAATAGGCTGCTACAAATGTACCACACAAGGGAGGGTCCAACAACTTCCCTAAAACTTGGAAAATAATAGGGGAAAAGATGAATGAAGTGACTGAAGCTCTGCCCTATAATGGAACTTACATTCAGAAAGGGTCAGCATTTGGTTGTAGAAAGCATGTAATATACCCCATTTGGAAACAGTCCATAAATCAATGTTGTAAGTAAGATTGGTTGACAAGATCATCAACTATTTGAGTTTTATTTATTATTCAGCTGTTTTTTTTCCCCCAGTGTTGTACAGTACTCTATGACCNGCAATCTAAAAAGCCGCAAGTTTTCTGCCTTACGCAAACAGTGCAAGGGGAAAAATAAAGTGCACAACGGTATTGAATCACCCCCTTTGAGTATATCTAAGACATCTGCATACAAGATGGAAGGTGAATGCAATTTCTTGTAATACTTTTTTTTTATTGGAACAAGAATCAAAATATCAGAAAATGTAACACAGGTAAAAATGCTACATCTAGGTATATTTATCAATACTTACCTGTC
>JABWIB010000167.1:139613-159502 GCA_016617825.1 Platyplectrum ornatum | reverse complement strand
ATTTTTCAAGAGTGGGTACAACCATGGTGAATTGCAGGGGAGGCAAATTGAATTAGTTGCAATCAGTATTACAGGTGAGAGATGATGTTTCCAGCACAAGTATAATAACAGTGTAACAGTAACACTGGTCAGTATCTGTGTGCAACATGCAACAATAAAGTATTCTCCCTACAAGAAAACACTGACATTCATCTTACCTCCCCTGCAATTCAACATGGTTTTGCCCACTCTTGAAAAACCTTTTGATTGGAACAATTTATCTTATAGTGTATGGCCTGCTTTAGAGTTACATTACTTTACAAAAAACTGTCAAAAGAAAAGAATAAAACAAGTTTTTAAGGTTAAAGTTTACAATAATTCTGATATAACCATCATGGAATACTTTACTAACCTTTCACTGACTGTCCTATGCATTAGCTACAGGAAACACTTACAAATACAATATGTATTTATTACTGAGAGTTATTTATTTATTGTAGCTTTTGGCTTTATTCTAGTAAACTTATTGCATTTACCTTGGACTTTTATAGACCATTGATAGATTATTTGCAAGGCCTAACAATTTGCATGCTTGTCTGCTTTTGTATTGATTCATTTTGTTTCTACTGTGTTTGAACACATACTTATATTAACCTTTATACGTCTCAGTACAGTTTTCTATATTTTCTATTGTGTGTGTGTGTTATCCTTTGTAACTTAACTTCTCCCTGTCCCAGATACCTCCAACAGTGTTCTATCTACAGTCCATTGTTCAGCTCTTACTACAATACACCAACTAGAAGTGAAGACATAATGAAGTGGTTTTTCGGCTATTTCAACATCTGGGTCTGGAACTGTCATGACAATAGGGCTTTTTGTTGTCAGGTACATTTTCGGGAAGAAGTAGATGGGAAGGACATAAGTTGATGTATGACAAGTCTTACAGCCTTTCACAAAACGAAGTGATATGTGAAGAATGCTGTGTTTTGTATAACACAATATTATAATCAGGACTATAATGTCAGAGTTTAGCTCTATCCAGTAAAATTGACTACATAGAAACATTGAAAGTGACGGCAGATAAGAGCCACATGGCCCATCCAGTCTGCCCAGTTGTGTATTTAAAACTATCCTAACATTTTATTCTCTATTTTGTTTGAGACTCCCTTATATTTATGCCAAGCATGCTTACACTCTTCTGTAGTATTAGCCTCAACCACTTATGATGGGAGGCTATTCCATGTATCAACTACCCTTTCAGTGATATAATTCCTTTACACATTTCCTCTGAACCAACCACCCTCCAGTTTATACACATGCCATCGCATTCTATCACACCTCTTTCTTTGAAAATTGCCCCCTCCTGCACCTGGTGACATCCCTTGATATATTTGAAAGCTGCTATCATATCACCCCTCTCCCTTCTCTGCTTCAAGTTGTACATATTTAGTTGCCCAAAAACAACATGGCCACAGGTTGTCAAGACCAATTACCGTTGACAGGTGTCTGAACAAGCCCAGGGTTCCCATCTCATCCTAATTTGGGATTTGTCCGGTACTAAAGTCATATTGCATTCAGAGTGAAAATGTGCTCACAAAGTTTGAGGACTTCCCTTTAACAGCTGTGTTGTAGCCATAAGTATCAAATAAAACAAAGCGGCTAATCCAGTGTTGTCCTTACACCTTTTTAGGTGCAGGTTTGCATGCAGAGAAACCTCTTTTTCTCCTTTCTTTCATTTGTAAATTAGAGTTGAGCTTGGTAACTTCACCTTTTAACTCTCATTCTGTTTTCATAGTTTAAATGTGCCTGCCCTGATGTTTAATGTTTTGCCCTTACTCCCAAACTCTGGATCAGACCCAAAGTACCCACGGTTTCCATTATAGACTTTTTTTCCTAGCTCAGGCCTAAACAACTCCTAAGAATCTAAAGTGAACAATGCCCTAGCTCTAAACCTTATCAAACCTCTAAAACAAAAAAACGTATATCATCCCCTCCTGATTCCAAGTACAGAAGCTCGGAATTATTGCTCTGCAATTCTAATTTCTCCCTGCAAAGAGAGAGATGAGAGATCATAAGCAGAGGCGTCAGAGAAGCCAGATTGTCATTTTGTGTAATATGCAGATTATTCAACATTCATTATGGAAAGACATTTATAGAAACATGTACATTAACTTTTTATGTCAGACCATTCAGGTTTTTGAAGCCCTTTGTATAGATGGTTATTGGAAAATAATAACAGCAAGATTCATGCTTCTGATGCCTTACTATTATCTGTCAGCACCAAGGTCTAGCGATGTTAGTGTTTATGTCACCACTAGTTTATGTATAAGAAATTATAAGAATGTACCTGTAAAGTATTGCTATACAGACTCTATTCACTCATTGGCCTAAATTTACTAAGCAGGGAGATTGAAAAGTGGGGAAGTTGCACATAGCAACCAATCAGATTCAAGCTCTCAATTTAATTTTACATACTGTAGAATGTGAGCTCAAATCATATTGGTTGCTATGGGCAACACCCCCACTTTTCAGTCTCCCTGCATTCACACTGCTTAGTAAATTTTACCCATTGACTTTGACACTATATATGCCATTGGCATGTTAACCCAAAGCTTGGTTAGTCTTTATTTACACATATATTCACTATCTATTTGTATCTATTTGTATTTATTTGTATTTGTAGTTCTGTAAGCTATTAATCAGCTACTAATTAGCTTTATTAACCCCCCTGTTAACACCAGTAGTTGAGGTCCGTTACCTACAATACTATCCTTTTAAAGTAACTACATGTCAAACACAAAGACATCATTTTCTTCTTTCCAGAATGACCATCTAACCTTCCACAAAATCATAAAAATTCCTATCATAGTGATATCTATGTGGAAAGAGCATAGAGACCAATATACAGTAGTACAAACAGGTAAGGAAAGTAAGTTTCACTATTTCACTAATGAAGAAATTATATTAGAGACCATACCTCCCAACTGTCCCGCTTTTAGCGGTACAGTCCCGCTTTTGGGGGACAGTCCCGCTTTTGGGGGACTGTCCCTCTTCCCGACGGACTCCCAGTATGTCCCGCTGAGGGTACTTGTAATAAACCGTACTTTTTATTATATTTGCTGCGATCGCCCCCGCGGGGCTTAGGCGGACAGTGGCGGAGTTGGGTGGTACATGGGGCTGAGTTGGGTGGTACATGGGGGTGGGGCTTGTGTGTCCTGCTGTCCTGCAATAACAAGTTGGGAGGTATGAGAGACTTAATAAACAAGTTCAGAAAAAAGAAGTTTTGAACTCTGAGTAATGGACAGGGAAACACAAATCTAATAAAAACAAATGAAAATGTAAAGAAGGGATTGTAAATAACATTGTAAATGTAAGAACTGTTACACACAGGTCAATGAAGAGATTGTACAGGCAAAGAGAATGATCATAAGTGTATACAGCAAGTTATTTTATATCACGTCTTTCATCTAAATTAAAATGTACAATATATGAAACAGTGTCATTAATCCATAATCTGCTCTAGGAGCCATAATCTGGTGGTATTCTTTTTATTCAGCATAAGCAGGTTTTGTTTAAGGAGTATGTTTACTCCTGTTTTATGTAGTTGGGAAGAATGTCATTTCTCAAGACTAGCCAGAGTATTGTCATGTTAATAAGGTTATGGGGAGCAAGCATGGAGCATTGAGTTTAGCAGCCATTTGAGGTTAAATGATCAATGCCCATATTTACTAAACTGTGAGAATGGGAAAGTGGAGATCAGAGTGTAGCTCTCAGTATTATTTTACAAAGTGGATAATGTCAGCTAGAATATATACACTGGAATGGACATCTCCACTTGTCCATTTCAGCAGTGTATATATTTAATATATATAGGTCTACAACAGCTGTTTTTGAGGAGCTAGCTGGAGATCGTTTAAATTGACTATATCCCCTAACAGAAGCTGGACCAATGTTACATTATATTTGCAACATGTCAGGCAACAAGCAGGTTGACAGCATGTACGTCTGCGGGCTGTTAATCTACCAGCATCTGTACAATGCAGAATATACACTATGTTCTGCATTTCTGGGCTAGGTGCCAAATTAGCAGCTCAGTGGACATTCCTTACTCGGATTCCCTTGTCTTATTTAATAGCCACGGAGGAAAGAAGACTCCAGCCATTGAATATGTAGACACATATTTCACTATTCAGGATTCCATGGCTATTTTCATGACCCACACGTTTAATATCCAGGACATAGAATTTATTCGTATCATTTATAGACACCTTTGTCATCTTTACTTAACATTGTTTGCAAGTGACTTTTATTGAGATCAGTACGCACTTTCAATTTCTCATAAAATTTTTATAACCAGAACAAATTTTAGCCCACCAGATTAGTAGAAGATTATCAATGAGATGCGAGATAAAAAGACACACATTTTCTCGCTTACACATTTTGCGTAACGGAAAAAATTTGCATGAAGGACATTGAATCTGGTGCTGTGGCCAAGCTGTTAGAATATGAAGAGGTACCAGCTCTAAAATGTTCAGGTCAAAGTTAATTCTACCTGCTATATAGCTTTTCTTATTCTTGATCTTATTCATCTATCTGGAATAATTAAGATATTTATATGTCTCATATTCATATGCTCACATTTTCGGATACATTTTTTATTTTTTTGCACTTAAACAAGGAATATATACTTGATTACTTAAATGGCAGGAATGAGACTCCTGCAAAAGGGCATTTTTGGAGAGCTAGCATGTGCATGGTATGCGTTCCGAATTCCAGAAATAAAATCAATACATACAGCGTTCCATGATGGAGAGGAAAGCGTACATGAGATACGCATAGTGGGAGAGGGATGTATGTGGATTGTACAGTAAGAGCTTGGTTGAGTCATTTATGTGCAATCCTAACTTTTGAATGGGGCCATTATCAGTGTAACGAAATCATAAATGTCTCTTAATATTTCGTGGTCATGTCAGGGTTTGTTCTATTAAATTCACAACACGTAAAAATAAATATTACATTTAGGTGGATTTTAATGGCGATTACTTTACACTTTGACCCTTACCCTCTCAATAACAGCTTATTCCTAGCCTTTCTTTATTATTATACAGAGCATTTGGATCAGTTTTGTAACTGCCAAATGCACAGTGGAGATCTTTTCTTAAAATCATTAACTTTGTTACTGTCCAAGACACCAATAAACAAATAACTGCTGTGGTAGACATGATAATATATTAAGGTTTGATTCGCATGTACGTGTATTTTCTCACCAAGTGAGTTCCATATTGTCTCCCATTTAGCACCTTCTGTTGTACTCCTCAATGTTTTCAAATAGCATTGCATCTGAATAAATTAATATGTAAATAATAAATTATTTTATTTCACAGTTCTGGTAATATAATGTAAAAAACACAGAATCTCTTTTGCATTACATCAACCCATGCAGACACAGAGAACATACAAGTCCCCACAGATAAGGCCTTATCCGGGAATTGAGCTCACGACCTCAGTGTTGTTAGGCCTAACTGCTATCCACCGAGCCAGGGCCGCCATAAGAAATAGGGCCCTCCATTCTGATCAATCCCGCGCAACCCCCCCCCTTCCCACGCTGTCTGGGCTCGGGACAGCAGTCCTTACTGTCCCCCTCTAATGGCAGTCCTGCACTGAGCAATCCATGCTACCTTGAGTGTCCGAAGCCACTGTACCACCTTAAGACCTTGCCTCTCCTATAACAAACACCCATTAAAATACCTGAGCCATCAAAGGCTTACATCTTAAAAATGAGATAATTTCAGACTTTACACATAGTATTAAATTCATTTTTATACATTTGTCTGATGACATTTTATATACTGACAGTTTCTATTAAAAAAATATCTATTCCAAATACAGGTTCCCCAGTGACTCTTCTTCTGTGGTCTCTGAAAAATGACTCATTGCAGTTTTCCTAGTAATAAAATGTTTTTCTTTTTTTTCAAAGACCCATTAATATTTTTATCCAGGCTGTTTGAAAATCAATGTTGATTCTCTCAATAAACTATAAATTGCTATATACACAGCATACATTCCGTGCACCCATTTAATGTACATCTTCATGAGGCGCAATGTGCTCTTTGCTCAACACATTAATTCAAATCCATTTTCCCCAGCGAGGCTTCTTTCCGGAGAAATCAGAGCTTAATTCTCTCTCAGACTAAAGGCGCTACATAAAGATTTATAGACTGATGGCTGCTTCAATGCTTTTCAGGCCATTCCACATTGTATTCTGTCCCATACATGTACCATTTGCAGGGTTAATGATCACTGACTGACATAACGTTGTGTAAAACAGGTTTCTTACTAGATAAAGTTCTGAAGCACTTTATTTAAATAAATCCTGAATCGTTTTACAAAAGATCCTTTTCAATTCTAATGAAACAATAATGAACAATATTTTAATATAATGAACTAAACAAAACAAGAACAAAAACAGGATTAGAAAAAATTGTAAGGAAAGGTCCAGTCACAAAAATTGAAATATAGAAGTGGTGTTATCAACATTTAAACGTGCATAGAAAATAACAAAAGAGATGTGATATTTAAAGGTTAAAATCAGTGGGAAAAAATACATTATGGCTTATCACCCTACATAGAGGCTCACTTTTAGCCTTGAATCCCATTGTGTGTGAGTGCTGTTTGTAGTTCATAATCTATGGCGTAAATTTACTAAGCGGTGAGATTGCAGTGAGATTCAAAAGTGGGGACGTTGCCCATAGCAACCAATCAGATTCGAGTTCACATTCTCCAGTGTGTAAAATGAAACTGTGAGCTTAAATCTGATTGGTTGCTATGGGCAACATCCCCACTTTTTAATCTGACTGCAATCTCACTGCTTAGTAAATAGGCCTTTATCTTTGTTTCTTGTATTACTTTAGTCGTTGATGCAGATCAGTATAAGAAATCCTTGCTTACAAACTAAATCCAGAATCTATATATATATATATATATATATATATATATATATATATATATATATATATATTTGGTCAAAAGTGTTTTGTTGTACATAAGGTATGAATAACATAGAAATTAAAGGGTAAAGTTTTGGTTTGCCAACAAATACAGATGCAATATGACAATAAAGATGATAAAGTATAAAAATTCACACAATAAATGATGGAAACACTAGGTTCATTCACAATCAGCACACAATGTAACCCTATACAACATAATCACACTTACATGAAAAATGTTTTGTAAAATGGATCCTTTAAATAGTGTTCCTAGTTAACAACCAATGGTGAGACTAGGGAAATAGGTCAAATCCCCTTACCCGGGTGTCGATTTGCCTTACGTTGATTTTGTCAAATCGGCATGGCGAAACCGGCAGTTAGTGAATGTGAAAACTGTATGCTTCATAGGGAGGAAATCGCCACACCAATTTGAGAAAAGGGGTTTGAAATCATCAGCCACACAAGGGATTTCAGACCAAATCGACAGGTAGTAAATACCAAAAGGCCAATTTGACAAGCAAATCCTTTTGTCAGTTTGATCCTTATCTGGATTCCCCCTGTTATCCATTTTTGTGCCTATTTATTTGTGGGAGTGTAGCACAAGTCATAGACATCGGACATGGGATGTTTAGTGTGTTTCCAGGATATTGTAGTCCTGTGTTTGCAAACCACTCCACTCCATAATCTTATGTACAAAGTACAAAGATGCAAAGGTGATCAAGGATATGTAAAACATAGATTAATCCCTGCAAGATAAATCTACAACGTTTCTTAATGATCATATAGTGATAATAAATATAGTCACAATCTATTAATAGTGAATTTGTTGAAACTGTATGATTAGATTAGTTTTATGCAGTGAAAATATATGTGGTCCCTTCATTGTTGGCTAATGTCACACCTCAGTGTAGTGACAATGCTTGTGAAGAAGTGGCCATTGATTTTTCCTTTTGGACACTGGTATGTGCCACAGAAGTGGAATAAAGTCCACTTTTGAACAGAAGCAACAGAACTTGAATTCAATTGTTTGTGTTTAAAGCTACACAGATTACAAAGATGTGAAACCTTAAATCTACCATATAGATTCTTCCAAAGAGAAGATGGCAGGCACTAAAATCAGGTCCACAGCTTACACTCTGTAGGTGCAAAATGACATTTTTGTTGCTTATGTGTTTAACTTGGAATAAAAGTACATTTTAAATGGGTGGATTTGTATTGTGATGTGTGAATATGCAGGACATTAAGATTGTACCAAAAATATCTCCACATTGCGTCAGCGCATATTTCTACAACTAACTAAAGTCTTTCACAGAATTTATTATCTCGGTTCTATGCATAAACAATTTACTTTACTCCTTACAAGGACTAGAAACACTGACTGTTTTAGCAATTCACTGTTTAAACATGGAATTCTTTGAAATGAGGTAAATGTTTCAGTTAGCATTTTCTTTCCTATTTCTACTAGTAGAGCTTCCATATAAAGTGCGGATTCTGGTTTTGAGGTCCTTTCATCTCCACAAGATCCCAGTTTAGTCCCACATTATGGTTCTTATCTTCTCTTGTCATAGCTTAAGCATAAGTCGTTGATAACATTGCACTTAGTACACTGAAATCCATCTCTGACATATTCATGTATCCATATATGACAACTTCTATCTGTTAGGATATAAAATGACAGTATCCTTATATTAGTACATCTTTTAATAGAAAGCTACAGACTGTATAGCTAGAATGATATGGAGAATGCTAATAATGTAATGCATGAACTCTAAGAACAGCTGCAGGAGCTCTGTATGTCTGGGTGTTTACTCGCAGACTCTTTTCTGCTTCTTCATAAGTCTATGTTCTTATAGTTACTATAGACCATGGGTAGGCAATCACCGGCTCTCCAGGTGTTGTCAAACTTCACGGCCCAGCATGCATTGTCAGGTATCAACTATATCTGTGCAGCTATAACGTACTGGGAGGGGAGGTTTGATATCATCTGGAGAGCCACTGTTTGCCTATCCCTGCTATAGACAGTAGGACTAATCCAGAGGCACACATGATGCGCCTCATACTTCTAAGCACAAAACATGGGTGGGTTGCACATAGCATACCAAGGCCACCATGACTGGGGGTGACCGTTGAGACCCCTAGAAAGATGGAGGGCCCAGCACCAATACTCATCTCAACTTTCAGATCTCCATTGTAATGTATTGGTGGTAGAAGACACATGAGTCACTGTGACCACTGTGATACCTGCTTCTTGAGAGCTCTACCAGGCTATAGAACAAACAAGGCTTTTTTGTACTTCAGTTGTCTGTGACTCTTTCTTGAAGGTCTGCAGCACTCCACCTATATGTGACCTCATATAAGGAGAAGGAATACATTTGGCGCTCAACTCAAAATCTAAAGTGGTATCTCCCTCAATATAGGCTAATACTTTGAATTCTGAGCAGCTCACAATTAGGGCGACTTGGTCCCTTGGAAAACAGAAAAAAGAAAAGCTGAAGCGCTTTGAATTCAACATTTCTAAACAGTATTTATTAAAAAATGCTTAAAAAGTATACAGTACACGATATATAGAAAACAGCTGCACTCATGCACTATAGACTATAATCACACTATAGAGAGATTGGGTTATAATATAGTTCTTGATACAGTCAAAAAAAGTATGTTATATCCGCACCACTATTGTGACTTGAAGTTTTTTAATTTTTGAAACTCTCATTTTAATTTTACACACTGGAGGATTTGAACTCAAATCTGATTGGTTGCTATGGGCAACATCCCCACTGTTCAATCTAACTGAAGTCTCACTGCTTAGTAAATATACCCCCTCAACTCTAATACTGTTCGTAACTAATGAAATTTAACTCCCCTGCGATTCAACATTGTTTTGCCCATTCTTGACTAAGGCCCTTATTATCTATATTCATTGTTATTCCACTATGATGATCACTGGTTTATATAAATTTTAACACATCAGTCTTTCTTGATCAGAATGACAAGACCTGCTAATTATTGTTCAATACTGTTGTGAGGATCCAGTTAATAAATTTAGTTTATTACCCTTCTCATAACTCATTTGATATATATACTCATCATATGCAGTCCTATTAATAGTAATACAACAGCATAAACTGACAGAACTCTCACTAACATATTATAAGAACATTCATAACTGCAATATGATATGCTGCTGTATACATAAGTATACAGTTATAAGTTTCCTTAACAGAGTTTTTTTTTCTAAAGATTGGTATAGATTTGATGACAAGGTATACCTGAAAACACTAATCAGGATTATGGTGGTTATTAGGAAAACAATTGATCTTGAGTTTATAATTTAATCACCAATATGGTACATTTCAATACTACTGTCAAAACATATTGATATTTCTCAAATGTATTGTTTACATGGTTTCTTGATGAAAAATATGTTATCTGGGTGACTAATTAATAATGGTGGCACTGTATAACGTACACATTTAAAATTTGGTCAGATCATCAAATTGGTCTTCAATAGCCATATCTATCAATGATCATAAACTGCAGATCAGAAAATGGGGGTGTATACAGGGGTAAACTGTCACTTCTCCCACTGATTTAATCGTACATCCCAATTTACCCTTCAACCACAAATGGTATGAATACATTATTTATGGGTGGTCCACTAAGTTCCTTGCATGGAGGGAGTATTTTGATGTAGTTCTTAACTAGGTAGGTAATTTGTACCTCAGACTGGGACTTTTGCAAATTACAGCAATTGGGGAACACCACAAAGTACCCTTGAAGTACCTGAAAGAAAGTTAATAAAGACCATACATATACTTATGGGCGTTGGAATAGAGGGGGCAACAGGGGAGCCCTCCCTACCCCTCCGGAGCGCAGTCAGCCTTTTACAGGAGTGGGAGATCGGGTAAAGTGCTTTCTGAACACCTACAGTGGAGTGCCTGTAACAGTGAAAGTACATTGAATGGCGCAACTCTAATTAAAATATAAATCGTAGGATACAAAAGTTTTCCAAAAGAAGACATTTCTTGTTCATTCAGTATCCTCAACATACAGAAAATGTAAGGAAATTCATTCATCAGTGAGTAAACCTCGACATTCTGCTTCATCTTCCTCTTTTTAATTTAAAGCTTTAACATATGCAAAACGTTGAATGCACACCTAACCTCTTATATTACATGCTCCAATTCATTCCTGCTCAGAATTTCAAGCAGTTGGATGTTTAGTAAAATGGCTCACAAGACAGAGCTAGCTTCTCTGCTGATTTAATTTGCTTAATGTCCTATCAACCAATAAAGGAAACCCAACTTCGGCAGCCTATACATCAATTCAAATTAAGGTTCATAGTAAATGGAAAATGATCAATCTCTCTTATATACACAGCCACAATATGTATTAGCCCATTAATATTGTCTCCTCATTAATAGATAAACATTAAGCTCTTATTTGAGTGCACATAAATATTAAGTTAAGTTCAATTTTGATCACAATAAATTTTCCAGTTTAAAGATAATGTTAATTTTAATGTGAAAATAATAACATCAGGTTGGACATGTAATACTTGTCCTGTAAAAAGATAGCACCCACAGTAATCTATACCAGTATAACACTGCTTGCTTTAAACATGCACAAAAAGGGTCATACTTCCACCCAACTACCATTCACTCCACAACTTGCTGACTTTAATTTAACAGTATTGGTTTGGATGAAAGTACTCTCTCCCTCTTGCTCCCCTTCTCTCTCTCTCTACCAGGGCCTCTGTTTTCCATTTGTCAGTTGTGTTAGTCTGTGCCCTTTGTCCAGTGTCCTGGCCTTGGTTTCCTTAGTGGATGATTAGTTGGGGACCGCGACCTGTCGGCGTCTGCCGCCACAAGCCCATCCTCACCTTCAGAGGCTCTGGTGAACACCCCAACATCCCACCTTTTGTGGGTAGGAGCTCACTGCATTCAGACTTGAAAAGAGTTGACATTTTCTGAAAGGGTTATCTTATATTACATAACAGTCCAATAGTAATAAATTATCCTTGTCTGTGTGAGAACATTATGGTGACCACCTAGCATAACTTCACCCGTACAGTTCTGTAATGTTCTTTTTATGGAGTGGTGCCTAGAACTGTACCCCGTATTCCAGATGAGGCCTCATCAACAATTTATAGAGTGGTAAAATTACACAGCATCTATGCCCATTTTTGTACATACTAATTTCTTATTGGCCCTTGCTGCTGTTGATTGACATTTTGCCCTATTGCTAAGTCTATTATCTACAAGCACCCCTAAATCCTTCTCCATTGAAGACTCCCCTAAATTAATCCTATTTCATGTAAAGATTTTATGATGGTTATTTTGACCTAAATGCATAGATTTACATCTATCGATATTGAATCTCATCTTTCATTTGACTGGCCAATCCCTCAGCTTATTCAAGTCCCTACATGCAAACAATATCATTTAACTCTCTTCCCTGTAATTTAACATGTTTTGCCCACTTGCTCATAAGTTCAATAGTATGTAAGTCTGGATCTGGTCCTTAGAATCTATGTAACAAATGTAATATTGTTTAATCACTGTACGTGCTCAGTACGGGAGATATCGCTTTTTGTCCTAAGCATCCGATTGGTCTGCGCTAGTGGAACAGGGAGTTGAACTTTACTTAAATGAGGAAAAGGGAAACATTTTTAAAAAGGGTAATTTGCATTTTCATATTTATCTCAAGGATGGTGTAAGTTATAGGCACAGAAAATTTTCTGGAAATATAAATAATAAATGAATAATAAAAAATAGTTTATATATGTTAGATTTTTAAAATGTAATTGTATAAAATTATGGAAAAATTGTAGTGAAATATCGCTACCGTGATCTGACATTTATGTTAGTAATTAAAAAAACATTTTAATGGGTTTTTAAATGCTGCAAATGCAAACATTAAAAACTCATTTAAATACATCGAAAACTAGCAGAGTCCATCCACAGTCTTTGCTTATACGCTCTGCCTGGAGGAAATAAGTTTACACTTTTTCCCTCTCCTGTGCAGTTGTGTTTTTCTGCAATATCAAACACCTCTGGATAGGACGGGCCCTGTGTGTTCATTTCGTTTGCACAAAAAAACCTTGAATCAGCTCCATGAAGTAACGTGGGTAACATTAGCTATTTTTAGTGTTCTACAAAGAGTAAATTACATAAATCTACTGGCTGACGTAGTTCAAGCAAACTTTTATAGATATTGATAGAAGAGAGACATAACCACAACTACAATCAATGTGGATTAGACAAACGAAACATTTCATGCAACATGTAATAGAATATAATTTGCATATTTTCTTTTTTTTTTAGATTATCATGTAATAAACCTGGGTTCAGTTTTCACCAGGAGGAGTCTTCTTCCTCGTAATTGAGCTATGAATCGTGTCCTCAAATTGAGTTACGCTTCAGCTAACCCCTCGACTATTAAAAACCAGAAAGAATTTGCAATATGTTCAATTAGATAAACCCTTGGTACAGTCTACGAATGTAAAATGATAGACGGAAGGGATTTCCCATATGATCTGTTCAGGTTTCTGTATGATTAGTGAACTAACATTCATATTAGAATCCAGCAAAAAAAATATTAAGATATTGTTATAATGCTCCTTTCTCGCTTTATGTTAGCGATATGTGTATACTAAATGATCTAATATAAAATGCATTGGCTGCCAGATGTTTTAACATTGATTAAAGATTTAAAAGGATGTATATTTCCCTAGGCGGAGGGGTTATTGCTTTCCTAGATTAATGATGGAACCCTTAGGACTGCAAAGATCTATATCTTAATCAAATGGTGTTCTAGAGACTAACAACATCTTAGACAAAAATAAAGAAAGAAAACATATTTGCTATCCTTCTTTTAAAAGACACAACTGGCATGTTTATGCTTAATGTGTAAAGACCTGTAATAACGGAATATGTCACTTTTAATATATACAAAAAAACCCTCATGAATTACGTGTAGTAATAAAACACGAGACTGAAGAATACGTGTTGAGACATTTTGCAAGCTTAACGAATATTCATGAGAACGCAATCAAGCAATACGTTAAGTACTCTAACCCCTACTGGCACTGTCCAGGAGACTCCTAAACTACTAGGAGACATGCTAACATCCCAGACGTTACAAAGAAAAGCTCCAATTATCTTCAAGAAACTTCCACTTTCTCAAGTTAGAGGATATCAGTAATTCTGTCATATAAATGACTGTAGTACATAAATATGAGCAGATTAGAAGAGAAAATAAACAAGAAATGAAAATAACTTCCTTCTTTGAAAGGTTAAATAAAGGCTGTTCTTATACTGATATTAGGGTACTCAGTACTAACCTTCAGCCAGCAAGATTAGCGATAGGAACTAAGCAGATCATTTTATGTGACACACTACAGACTCTACTTGTAGCACAAACTTGGAGCTGATCCTGAGTTGCGCATGCGTTGCGTATGTGCACATTGCGTATAATCCAAACCGTGAATAGCGCGCTAAAAATGCGCATTGCGCGCCCGGGAGCAGTTTACCGTCTCACGTCTAGTTGGAATTTTTTTTTTTTGGGATTTGTGACAAAACTGAGGGAACAAATGTTAAATGAATGTCATGTATTTGCTTATTTGTGAACATAAATATAATAACTGACCTGTTTGATTAAAGCGAGTTTAAGCGTTTCCTTTACAACACTGACATGACATTTTATACTTTTTATTATTCATTTATTTTCAATACCATACATAACTTTAATCCATAAAATAAATATGTTGTAGGACTGGTCACATTTACCTAGAATTAGCAAAAAAACTCAAAAAAGAACTCAAGTAGCTGGAAAAAATGATAATGTAAATTAATTCACTGTTTTGACTGTAAATAAAAAGTCCACAAAATTCCACATTGTCCAATATAAAAGCTGTTACACGAGTTGACACATCAAAGATGCAAGCACTGCACAAAACACAAGTCTACAGGCCAGGGAACACTTCCTACAACTATTGCAAACGATCTGCAAAGTATAGAAAATAGACCAGTTAGACCAGTTGCACCATCCCCAGGCAGACGCAAGCAAAAAGCCGCAGATGGCTAATAATCGCAATGCGCAGCGCTAAACGCAACAACAGGCACGCCCCGAAATCTCATTATAATATGCTGGCATGCCCATAAATCGCAGTTTCAAAATCTGAGGCGCAGAGCCCTGGAGACGCTAAGTGCGCCTGATTAGCGTGCGATTGCGCATTGTGAAAAAACGCAAAAAATCCACGCACTGCGCGACTCAGGATCAGCTCCTTGTAGTTGCTAAAACAATTTATAGGCCAAAAGCTGGACACACACTGGGGTTTATTCACATACTTAAACAAGTGTTTTAAACAATATTGTGTAAGTTTGTCATGCATAAACGTTGCAAAGTAAAAAGCATTATAAATTGCATTTTTTCAATACATTTCATTCAAACAATGTTACAGGACTAGATCCAGTTTTCTGTGCGGATGGAGTTCGCACAGAGAGTTGTGCCAAGGCGAAGAGAGGTGAGTGAACTTCCCTCTCACTGCCCTTTATCGCACAGAAAAGGCAGTGGATAAACACAGAAAAATGTCATGTTCGGGTTGTGTTTAATCAGTAATTAACCTGAAAATCTGGCCTTCCAATTGTGGGCTGTGAGCGATACAAACAGGCATGCAATGCTATTCTGCATACTATTCTGGATAGTTAGCATACAGCCACATTGCAGCCAAGCATTTTTTAGGATAGTATGTAGAAATAATTTTGCGTTTGTGGTTTACTTTGTCAGGGTTGTCCCATCCTAATGCAAGGGTCTGAAATATGGTTCCAGAATAATACCCTGCTGGACTTAGACACGTCCTGTCGAAGGTGCAAATGTACTGACATAAACAGTGCTTCTTTCCGTTGTGTTCAACTCTGGATCTGGTGCACTTGCTTGAGCAATCCCTTACTGTACATCCAACATCCCCTGCTTAATGCAATTCTTCTTATATTGGGGCCGATTCAATCCTGTGCGATGCCGGATTGCCCATCTCTTACGGTAAGTAAACCTTGCAGATTTTTATACGTGGCTCAACGAGCCGCGAGCTAAAAATCGCGAGTTTTCCTCCCTTACAGAAATAGCGTAAGGGAGAATATTANGCGCGATGCCTAATTGAATCAGTCCCATTGTACAGACTAAAGACAAGTTTTTGTGAATATTTCAGTGAGTGTTTCACAGAGCAGGATCTTGACATTTGTAAGGATATATTCTCCTTTAGCTATTTGTTAAGCAAAATTGTCTGATTTGAAAAAATCTAATATTCAAACTGTCACTTCTTTGGCTTTAACAATGGACTAGAGCAGCGGTAGGAAACATTGGCTCTCCAGATGTCTTCAAACTACAAATCCCAGCATGCTCTTTTACTGCTTTAACAGTTGCTTTGAAGGTTGATACGAAGAATACTGGGATGTGTAGTTTGACAGCTTCTGCAGAGCCGCTTGTTGCCTACCCCAGGAGTAGAAGAATGTGAATTTAAGAGACATTGAAGGGTCAATGTTTTCCCGGTATCCAGTGTGCCATGTCTGCAAATCACCCAGAACATCATATAAATCACTACCTCAACCTAAAGCCTCACCCACCCGTAGCAAAAGCTCGGTGTTGGCCATTCAGAGGGTGGGGCTTTGGGTTTGATTTACATAATCACACCGTCTGCCCAACCCACATAGTGCTTGCCTTTGGTTTCTCCCAGGAGAAAGAAACAAAAAGTCGACAACCCTGCATTTTCTAGATAGTTAAAAAATAAAAACCATGAAGCAATGACACTTGCACCTTACAGATGAGTAATGAAAATATACTGAGTGGCCAGTGTGTGAAGAGTAAAGAGGAGTGTGATATTGTTGACCATACAAACATTATTAGTGGTGTAGTGCACAAGTTATCATTGCCCATGTACTTATGTCTGTATGTGTAAATGTGGCCTTAGTGCCATGTTCGATGTTTCTATGCAGAACATCATATTCTGATCATGTCTTGTCCTGCTACAGTTTGTCCTGAAGGCCCATCATGACTCTGAGACAGACTATGTTAAGCTGGCCACACACGGGAACAATGTCGTTCCCATGATGGCCTATGGGGGGAAAAAAATTTCAGGGAGATTGTGACAAGCGCTGCACAAAAGAGGTGTAACTTGTGCCACCAAAGGGGCGTGTCCTGTGGATAGCTCCACCCATGGGTGTGTCTAGCTCGGCCATGAGAACTATTTCACAATAAAAATAGCAGCATCAGTATTTATTGTNTCTTNAATTGTCANTAAATAATCACTTTCACTATTTATTGTGAATAGATGTAAATAGGAGAACCACTNACTTCATTATCTTTATAGAAATAGGACACAATGTGTGATTTCTATCATCATAACATAACATCATTCTTCAACTGAATGAGCATCAGGGATATTATCCAGCACTACCCATTAATATTATCCAGATTACCCATTATATATATACAAATATTAATGGGTGTTGTAAGATAATTATGTTTGTCATGACAAATTTTCATTGAAGTTTTAAACACTATAGAAAGTCCTGGTAATCATGGAGATCTATAGCCATGATGTTATTTATACTTTTACAATGACAAGAATACTCAATCAATGTCTACCAAGTGTAACTTGTATTATTTTTATTTTCTCAAGTTTCATGTTGGTGTCTCCAGCTGTTCTTTGCAGTATTCAGGGGCTGTGCTTGGATTGCATAAATAGACCCTGTAGTTTTAACCCTCTCCCCTCTGCCTATTTATTTTCCTGCATTAGTTTTCCTGCACTCATTTTTAGAATGGACATGCACCTAAATATGTAAAAAAAATAGTATAAATATGCAAATCATCATAATGCAGTTTGGAAGGTATGGTATAACACATGTGAGAAGCATGCTGGAATAACATGGATCACCATAAAAAAAAACTTGTTTTCATGGTGATTTATGTAAAATTGCATCCCATATGGTAGTTGCAGCAGTACAATATAAGCTGCTCTTTCGACTCTTTTGCCAGGTATCTGGTATCTATCTGGCTTGTTATCGGGAAATCACATGATTTTTTAAAGAATATTCATATCTAACATGCAGAGAGATATGTGTGTATTCTGTAAATGTTTTCTAAATGCATGGTAGCAATATTTAGATACAGCTTATATGTGGGGAGTAAAGGACAGTTCAGAGTCAAGGGTAACACATAGACAGTGAGCTTTATGAGTAGAGATTATTTCAGTGTTGTCAACAGAAAAAGATCATGTGGGTAGCTTTTATTGGTAGGTGAAAATATCATTAGTTCTGTTTTGAAAAGATTACATTTGAGACGGCACAAGGACATCCAAGATAAAAGGACAGATGCAGGCAGGCCAACATAGTTGGTAAGAGATCAGGATTGAATAGATAGATTTCTGTATCATTCATATAGAGATAATACTAAAATCCAAATTATTAGCTGTCCAAGGGAAGTGGTATAGAATAGAAGAGCAATGGCCCTAACACTGAGCCATGTGGTACTTCAACCAAAGTACCCGAAGAACACTTCTGACCCCTAGACCCCTAGACCACGACTGACTCTCTGAAATTTTGAATCCTGTACCCTATTTGTTGAGCTATTTTATTGTGTTCAGTCCACTGTTTTTGTCTTTTTTCTTGTATGCTTTTTCCATCATCTAGTTTCTACTTTTATTCCCTCATGTACATTTTTCACATGTCTACTTTTTGTATTATGCCCAGCTCTGGGTTTTAATTTAATTATATAGTAAATAATGTTACCTCGTAACTGTCATGCTCTGGGGAGTTCAGTGACAGTGTACTGAAAATCAAGGAATAAACAAGAGGATTAAACACTAGAGACAAGATCCGGGCTGGGACCGGAAAGCAGGACACAGAAATACAGGGTGAACTATACAATGAACACAGGCAATAATAAACAAATTCAAACAGACTAAAACAACATGAAAAATAACAAGGGAAACTGACAAGACTAAACACACTAAGCTACTTGGGAAAACAGCAAGTAAGGGAACAAAAACTGAGAATTTAGG
This sequence comes from Platyplectrum ornatum, assembly GCA_016617825.1. NCBI lineage: Eukaryota > Metazoa > Chordata > Amphibia > Anura > Limnodynastidae > Platyplectrum > Platyplectrum ornatum. The sequence continues at coordinate 140,476 of JABWIB010000167.1, read as the reverse complement.
AGCTAGGAGTACAAGGAGCAACAAGAGTCCAAGGAACAGGGTATCATAGTCCAGATATGATTTCAAGAGTCCAAAAGCAGGGGCTGATAGCAGTGTGCAGGTATGCTTAAGACTAAAGACATACAATAAAGCAGCCCTGGGGCTGATCCTGAGTAGCTCATTGCGCATGGTTTGGCACGCTATTTTTGCGTTTTTTCCAACTGCGCATGCACGCACAAAGCTGAATCGCATATTGATGTGCACATTAGCGACTGCGTGCCTCTGCGCCTCTGTGTTTTTGCACACCGAATAATGGGCGTGCCAGGATATTTTAATGAGAATTTGGGGCATGGCCAGTGTTGCGCTTTGGGCTGCACATTGCGTTTATTGAACATCTGCGGCTTATTGCTTGTGGGTGCCTGGGGATGGTGCAACTGTATTTGGTATACTTTGCTGATAGTTCAGCATATTGCATTGGCCAATGCAGACTTCATTGACAGAAAAATATTATATTATTGTTTCCAGCTATGAGTTCTGTGGGACTGTATAATAATTTTCAGTGGCTTATTTCTTTAATATTTGGAATTGCTAGGGAAATGACAACAGTCCTACAACATCTTCATTTCATGTTTTTATGTTATTTATATTAATGAAAAAAAGTGAAGAATAAAAACTTAAATGTCATTTGAAGTGCTGTGAAGGTAAAGCTATACTATGCAATAAATTGTTCCAAATTGTTCAAATTGTAGGGGGGGTAAAAAGAATGTCAGTGTGTGCATGTAGGGAGAATACTTTATTGTTGCATGTTGCACACAGATACTGACCAGCATTACTGTTACACTGTTATTAGACTTGTGCTGGAAACATCATCTCTCACTTGTAAT
>JABWIB010000167.1:104419-129951 GCA_016617825.1 Platyplectrum ornatum | reverse complement strand
ACTCACCTAGAGGCGCCCCAAGTCCTCCACAAGGCTCATGTGAACCAGCACTCCCTCTCAGCTACTGGTCCCAGAGAAGCCACACACATACATATATACACAGGGTTTTGGTTGCTCAAATCCATTTGTAAGTTAGCTGCAGGTGCATGAAAGGCAGGGGTAACTCTAACAGAGAAAACAAACAGGAAAAATGCCCCAGCATCACTGCAGTTACCAGTAACCGATTATGCTATTCTATCTGTAAAATAAAATGCTGGGGCATCTGGTCAATTTGAGCAGTAAATCCAAGAGAAGATATATTTAAAGTTGTGTAATCGTTAATCTATACCAGACTTGTATTAGATTTCAGTCCCGTATCAGAAAACACATTAGTTGAATAGTGTATCACTGGTAGTTGAATTTGAAAAGTATTCTTGTGCTCGGCGTCCATCCGATGTTATAGCAGGCTGGCTTCCGTGTGTACACGTGGACTCTAGCAGGGAGACTGTGAGCTTGGCGTCCCTCCAATGCCAGAGCAGGTTAGCTTCTGTATACCAACATGTGCTCTAGCAGGGTCCAAGCCCCACTTTGGAGTTAGTTGAATTGCTCCCTTGGATTAGGGTATATCGCTGTCCCAAATAAGGAATGCTTGTAGTAGAGGTAACAATGGTGTTTTAAAAATAGTCAGTGCAATCCTGTGACCTTGATGCATTTCGCCGCAATCTACGTCAGATCGTGGTGAAACGCTGACCTGCTCTGGCATTGGAGGGATGCCAAGCCCACAGTCTCCCTGCTAGAGCCCACGTCTGCACACGGAAGTCGGCCTGCTATAGCATCGAAGAGACGTCGAGCAGATATTCTTCCACAAGTGTATACATACCAGCATGCCTGAAACTTCGTGAATGTCCTCCTACATCAAAGGCTTGCACAGATCCCAGCCAGAGCTTTAACCTTAGATTGGTTGGATCATTAGTATTACTAATAATAATATCATTATTCTTATTATTAGTTTTTTGTTCATGGAATACATATGTGGAAGGTCTGATTAGTTGAGGCGCCAGTGGTCCTTTACTGCATTAGTAACGATATATATAAACTAACTCTCATGGTACAGTATGCTCTTATAGTGTTGCAAACAAATAAGCAACAGATAAATCACAAGGTGAGCCACAGCTAACATAGAGAAAACCTACCTCCATAATAAACTAAGAAATATAAGAAATATAAAAGAAAATTGGGGAATGCAAATGTATCTCTTATTTATTGCTTCAGTATCAGACCCATTGGGGTATACTAAGCGGTGAAATTGCAGTGAGATTGGAAAGTGGATATGTTGCCCATAGCAACCAGTCAGATTTGCATTCTCCAGTGTGTAAAATTATGAAACTAAGAGCTTGAATCTGATATGTATAATATATATATATATATATATATATATATATAAACAAGAAATAATCTAAATTCACAGTCACACTTAATTGTTCATAATATTGGGTTCTGAAAGAAAAATGTATAAAGTCACATTAATTTGTAGGTATTTGCAGGATAGAAAAACAATTACATTGTTTTCTTCAGCTCTGGAAAAATGATACAAGTCAATAATAATGATACAGTCAATTAAATATAAAATCTTGTTTCTTGCCTGACTTTTAATATAAACATGGGAGTGGAGGAGGACCAACCACTGACAATCAATCAGTCAGCTCCATTGTGATAAGAAGAACCCGGGCTGATCTCCTCCAATCCATGTCTGGGTATGCAAATTAATGTAATTTTATTCATTTTTCTTTGGATCCCCAATATTATGGACTGTTGAGTGTGCCTTTCATTGTTGTTTTTATTCTTTTTATTGTCTTATACTGTATATATTGTTTATGTGTTAGGTACTGTTCTCCCCTTTTTTTTATACATTTCTCTTATTATTTATATTACTGGTACACCCAATATGAGGAGATTCATTTTGACAAGATGGTGTAAATCCTAGTATCTCCTAACGAATGAGTGAAAGTATAGATATTTACACAGTGAATATGGGCTCAACATCCACAGAGATAATTATTAAAAAAGCAGGTTGATCCAGAGAGACAAAACAGAGTAACTTTGAAAAGTCTTTGTAGTGGCTGTTCCTGACCAAATGAGATGCGATCTTCCAGTCTCATGCTGGGCACATGGTATATACATTTCCATAGTTTATAGTCTCCTAGTCACTTCAGCTGCCTCCTATCCATTGTTTGAACAGATGTCCATTTCCCCATAGGTGATAATCTTTAAGTGCTACTGGGTAATTTGAAGAACAGAATTAATTAACATGCAGTAAAACTGAGATAAGGCTGCAATGTGGTTGTGACAGTTTGCAGATCAGAAAAATTCTGCAGTAATTGTTTATTAGTGTCCGTTAATGATAAAGTACTATAATAGTATAATAGTTACAGGGTGAATTTATGAGCTAGGAGTCTTCTGTTAGGGGCTATACAGACAACTACATTTTGAATGTAGTTACAATCCAAAATGTGTGGTCATCACGGTAGATTACCATACATTTCCCTTTGACTGTGACTAACATGATGAAAAGATGCAGCGCTTACACTCATGAACTGTTACAACTCCCTTAATGGCTTATACATAGACACACCACCAGGCAAGTGATATAAAAAATGGATCTTTACTAATATGACAAATACAAAATATACTAGAATAAAACGTGAACACAAACAAAATCAAAATTCCTATGACCGCCTGCTCAAGCTAGACAATGCCTGACAGTCCCGCTGCTTATATGGTGCTGTAGATGACAAGACAGCACAAGAGTTCATACAGCATGTACTTGCAACATGTATAGTGAAGGAAAAAACCACAATCTCTTACTGGTCCTCGGTATGAGTCTCACATGGGGGTATGATGTTAGTTGGAGACTTCCGGGGGTGTCTCGTGGAAGCCCTGGTCCACCTCGGTGGGCTACGGTATCCAGCCGATCCTCCGTCTGCCTCGCGATAACTCCTCCCAGTTCGAGTCACGGGTGGCCAACCCGGATATGTATAAGTGGTTAAAACTCTTCCAGATCTCTTATGAATTGATAGATAAACAAGTGATATTGAGGCAGTTAGAGTTCAGGCGGTCTATATGATGATATAGACCGCCTGAACTCTAACTGCCTCAATATCACTTGTTTATCTATCAATTCATAAGAGATCTGGAAGAGTTTTATAACAGTTCATGAGTGTAAGCGCTGCATCTTTTCATTATATATATAGATTTTTATGTATGGGACCTACCTAGTCCCGTTTTGAGTACGGCTGCATACACTCATATTTTTATTTTAGCATTAAATCCTTCATTGAGGTACTCTTCCAGCGCTGATTAAGGACCCAAGTGGTCCGGCATTTTTGTATTGTGACTAACATGATGATAACAATGATAAACTTGCCAACAGTGCATCCACCATATTCCTATAAGTAACCCTGGGCAAAAGACCAAAAAAGAACCCAACACATTTGTCAGGCTATAGCGTGTGTTACTTTAAAAGTAGATAGTAATAGGGATGTTCTTCTGAATTTGCAAAAAAATCTACTGCTAGAATATCCATCATGGCTTCCGTGATGCACTTTGCAACTTGGTTACATGAGCAAGGTTTGTCCCGCAGACAACTGTTTGAAATGACTTGTCTCCTGTGATGAAGATTCGCCCATAGCAGCAGCTGCAGAAGCTGCCCTATATGAAACCATAAACTATATGACAAATACACTATATAAAAGCTAAGTCTATTACCATATATATTGGGTAAAATAGCCTGTAATAATAACAAAGATATGGCAAGACAAAACCTTTAATGTACAGTTTTAAGTCATAGCCCCCAAAGCAGGCACACAAAAAAAAACATGTTATGCCTTGTACAATACTAATAATGTGAATGTAATGTAGTCTAGTGAGGAAAGGCGGCTTTACAGTATGTTTCACAGAAGTTGATCTGATCTGATCTCTCAGATGCAGGATCTTGAAATGGAGCACAACAAACCTGTAACTAAGGAGCTAATGCCCACAATCTATCTATCTATCGAAAATTGAAAACTATGTATACCGTATAGGGAAACCCCTTGACCCTTGAAAGAGTCCTACTTACCTGGCATGTTCCCCACCACTTGGTATGCATGTTCCAGTAAACAGTTACTGAATTACTAGGGCTCACTTTCCATGCAAGCTAGGCTGCCCTCTGCTAGTTCTTAGGAGTTCAGAACCCACTGTGTCCACTCACAAGAACCTTCAGCTATGTAATACTTGTTGCATAGGTAAAGAGTTAATGCAAGTAAAAAGTTAATTGGCGAGACAGCAGGCCCCAATGTGATCCAGGGTCACAGCTGCCTCCTTCTTCTTAGTGGTCTAGGAAGAAGCTGCCTCCCGTTGCAATGCATGCCAGACACTCTGGGTACAAAGAGCTCTTTTGCTTGTCCCCTGATGAATGGCAGACTGCAGCCCGATGGTGCCTCCTTCTCTGTTATTCCATCCGCTTCTAAGGGACTAAACTGTAGATCTGAACAGCAGAATAATATACAGTGTACACAAACTGATGCTACAATGTATTGTTCACTGTATATCATCACCTCATCTAATCACACAAAATAAATGTGCAGCTACTGTTAGTTTCTCAGGCAGCACTGCTATTTTACTAAACTATCAGCTTGTAAAAAATGATGCGCCATAAAATTGGCTGTTATTGTAGAAAACATCATGGCAATCCATACTACCCACACAACTAGATAGTATCGCTATCTACAGTGCAAGTGTAGCTAGCTAGAAACGAAAATGGCTTCCGAATGAAAAGGGATTGACCTATACAGTCTGGGAAAATGGTAATTTCCCACAATTTTGGCAAAAGGAACCAAATTCTGCCTTTGTTGCATCTATCAAATTTCATTCTATCCGAAACGGATCACCTGTAAGTAGAATTCAACTTTTCAACTGCTTAAGGTGTGTAGTATTTTGTAAAAAACAAAAACTTATTTCAGAGCTAATTTAAATCATGACAATATTTTAATTGTATATGCATAGTCACAACTTGTTAAACAACTTGTTGTTCTTGCCTAGGGACTGATAACTGTATTTGAGTTCAGGTCTGATTCCTGTAAAGATTTCCCATTATTTGCCTTTGGTTTTGAGTTTCTTTTTTGCATTTAGCTGTTCATCGGCCTCTGTGCACTTAGAATGACATATGTTTTATAAATTCAATATATTTGAATTAAATTTATTTTTATGAATTTCCTGCAGTAGACCTGTTAGTGGAAGTAAAATTCCAAGCAGCATGTCTGTTTACTTATATATAAGGACAATTATAAGAGTTAAGGGCTGGATCCAGACTGGCTGGCTTCAGCCTATACAGTATGTACAATCCAGACTCTCCGCACCTCCATGCATTTAAGCAAAAGCAGTGCGGAAAATGTGTGCGGATTCCCCTCAGTATAGTGAACGTGGTCTACCCCCATAGGGTTGGGAATCAGCTTACAAACTTAATGGCAATTGGCAAACCCTGGCAATCTGCGGGCCGGTCCGTTCATAATGCACAGTAAAGACCCGTGGTTTCCAGGGTCAACACTGTGCATAGGCAGGGCAGAAGCCGTCTTTTACTGGCAATCCGTTCTTATTAGTCGGCTTTAAGACACGGCTAGAAAGAGCCGGGGTTACCATTCAGACTGCAGGTAGAAGCCCGGAGATTTCACGAAAGCCATGTTTTTTTGCCTGCAGTCTGAACGGGGTTAAGAAAGTTTTAGTTAAAAATCAGCATTCACAGATAGTCAGAGTCTGGATACGGCCCTATGATATTATGTTTTCTTCTGTTCAATCTCTATAACATCATTTCACGTATTTATTATATTTTTTCCCAGAACTCACTAGCACTCCATATGTATGTCACTGTTATGATTTCAATTACCAATGGTTGTATCAAATCACACAAAACAACATGTTTTTGGAAAAACTAAAAACACAGGGGTCACTATAAATATATGAATTGCTAAGCAATTATGAAATTATGAAAATTTAGACAGAGAAAAGTGGCATCAGTTCAGAGTAGAACACAAAATGAAATCATATTGTAGAAATGATTATCGAGCCACAATCAGGGATCACGACCACCATCAGAAATATTGGGGCCTGGGAGTGACAAAATTGATACTCAAACTGGTATGTTTATATCTATATATAATTTTTTTTTCTATACCAGTTTTGGGCCTTATTATAATATATGATGAAAGTTTATGAATTAAACTGAAACGTTGGCAAACAGATGGCTCTAAAAATTCATTGAAGCAGCTTTGAAGACCTGAGAGTGCCATCCTTACGGAAGCTGTAATTACTTCTATGTCATAGGAGTTGGATAGGCACCTAGGCATATATTGTTGGATTCTATCTACTATTATACAGGAGTGCCTTTCTACGGATTCTTTACATATATATATATATATATATATATATATATATATATATACACATATGTACTGCTCCAGGTGCTCTTCACAGGAAAATCACTATATGTCCTATATGTCCAACAATAATGCACTGTAGAAAGTGGGGATAGCAACCAGATTCAAGCTCTCTGTTTCATTGTCTATCCTGGAATATGTGAGCTCGAATCTGATCTGATGCAAAATCCCCACTTTTTCTATTCTGCAGATTAGTACATTTCGGCTACAGAGTCTTCTTCATTTTGTTATAGAAAAATAGCGTCCCTATAAACAACAAATTACAAAAAAAACATAGGTGGAAACAGATTCATCTATTTTTATTTTCTAATGTGTTTTCTAAGGACACTATTAAATACATGGTTCTATTAACACATTGAAGTCTCTGAATGCCTCACTGTTGGACGTATAAACATATATACTTAACTATACATAATAACATACATACATACATACATACATACATACAAAAATCTTACCTGTTTCTTGTAGTCTTGTGTCAGTTTTGAGCTTTACACTTGGGCTGAGCTCGGGCTGGCTTAGCTGATTAGCTTTACAAAGTAAAATGGACTATAACAAGTAACAAAGAAATGTGTTCTGCTGCTCTTCTATATTTTATTTATAAGGATGTGAATCAGACTGGCTCTGTTGCTGAACAACATCTTCTGTAACGTAACACCGTATATTCAATCATCATCACTCACAAATGAATGTGGATAGTATAGGGCACTAAGGAGAATGAATATAGTACAAAAGTGTATGTATTTGCAGTACATTGCAGAGACAACAGTAGTATTAACTCCAGTAAATCCCCATAACCTGCACATGTTAAACAGTGTTTTTACCCGACTAGTCACCAACCAACTAGATTAACATCAGTTATCCAGATAACCAAAGCAGGTAGGCTTAATAAAACAGTTACAACCTTACAAATCAATATATAACTATGAAAATATAACTGCAGCTATTTTCCTACATCCAGTATTTATTCATCTGCATGTCTCTCGCTGCCAATTATTATACCAGTAAACTTACTTTTATATTTCTGGTTAAATGTTAAAATCTGGTTTATAATGGAACCCTGACCAAAAATTAAATCACTTGAGTGACACAACAGGGTTATCGCTCCCATCCTATTGTGATGTTGTTTTCAGCTATTTCTCTATTTACCATCTGTTAGAACACTATTTGGAACTTAAGAAGCATAATCATTTGTGGGTTGCAGGGCACAAATGTTCCCAGGCATTGTGTTAAGATGAGCGTAATAAAAGAGTGTAAATAGATAAAACGCAGAAATAACGTTTCATGGCTTCAACAGTTCTTTGGCTCAGCTTTCGGATTTTTTTTTTCAGGCAAAAAGCCAAGCTCAATTTTTTTTTATCTTTCATTTGGGAAATAAAGAAATTAACTAAAAATGAAAGAAGAAGACAGAATGGTGATAATATAAAATCTGGATCTGGAAATTAGTACATAAAAAATGGTTACATAATGTATAATGCAGCTTATAAAATATAAGTATATTATTGGGTGTGACTATAAAATGAATCTCTGAAGTGTAATATTGGTTAATATGTAATAACCGGAACAAGGTATCCAGTATGCACGGAAATCTTAAAGTCCATTTCCCTCTAACCATCAGACTCGGTAACATGGGGATTGGAAGTCATATGGACCTAACTCTACTCTACTCTAAATCCATAACCACTGTACTGTTAAATTTAAAACTAAAATCATAGTGATAATATGTATGTGTATATTTTTAATGTGTATGTCAAATATATTGTCAAATATTTGAAGCAGCAATTTAAAGTCAATTTCGAAGCATGCAAACCTTTCAAACTGTTGACAAAATTCATCTCCATTCATCTGTAAGCTAAGAGGTAGTGGAGATCAGATGTAATATCCAAACTCCAGATTCGTTCTGAAAGTCTGTTGTGCGCGTTTACACAGCTGTAAAATCTATTTTGCTTGCATGACATTTTTTAAGTCTGTCTCTTTCCATGTAACACATTACACCAGCAGACCAGTCTATACAGTGCCTATACCAATCTAGACCAATCTATACAGTGCCTATACTGTCCATACTGACTTTTCTACTATGCTGATGTTTTCTTTTTTTCATATTTTAACCCAGTTATATTATTAGTAGTAATATGACTGGAACTATAATGTAACTATTTGCATTGACTTGCATACAGGGTTGCCAGCAAAATAATAATTTGCTGTGGAGATGTGGGGCTTGACATCACCAAGTCCTTCCCATTCATAGTAATTTACATTAAAACACTGCATCAGGCAAGGTCCCAGGAGATTTGTAGACTTCCAATATACGGGAGGAATTACTTAAAATTTGTGAGTCTCCCAGGAATACAGTTAGTTTTATGTATCGAGCCGGCTATTATTTTATAAGAAAGAATAATAATGTGATTAAAAAAAAAGTAATTACTAAAAATTCAAGTGCTAACACAGTTAAAAGGCTGTTGTGTGACTGTAGCTTTAGAAAGTAAGAGGTTCAGAAGATATATTCAATCAGTGTCTGCATCTGAAATACATATTCCTTATGTGTATATTTGAGTCTCAACTTCATTTACTGAGACTGATCCAAGGGCATGCATACACTATGCATGCTCAAAAATGAAGCATATAAAATTATGTCTGATTTAGCTCTGTGTGCAACTCATACTAAGACCATGGCATGAATTTACTTAACTGCGGGATTGGAAAAGTGGGGATGTTGCCCATAGCAACCAATCAGATTCAAGCTCTCAATATCATTTTACATACTGGAGAATGTGAGATTGAAGCTGATTGGTTGCTATGGGCATCATCCCCACTTTTCAATCCAGCAGTTGAGTAAATTTAGGCCCATGTGTCTTTCGAAGGGCATGTTAGGGTGTATGCAAACAGTCTGTGAATGTGAGTTACATGCTTATATGCCTGCTCCTCTGGATCAAACCTTAGAACATCTGAAACAATACAGCTTAAAAAATCATATATTCTTGGACATTTTATCTTTATATTTCAAAGGAAAAGTGTTTGGACTTCACACAGAGTGTATATTGCTGTAATTAATAGGTACCTTAGCTCTGTCAACTGCACCACTAAGTAGTAAAAGATGAAAGAAGAGATTTATTTCTACTTTAAAAAGAAAAGTCTTTGACCAGTATTTGTGAAAACAATATTGTTAGTTGTGATGTGGTTCAAGATAATTGGAAATGAATGTTGTTGATACAGGTACACTTCATTTTATCAAGATTTATAGCGATCTAAAACTAGTCAAAACTATTGCGTATGATTTAGCTTGAACCAAAACGCAACTGTGATTTCCAAGAAAAAAATAACCACATAGGTCTCCGACTCTGTAAATCTCTAATGAAAAAGTATTTTAACTGTGCGCTGCCAGCATATTACAATCTTGGAGGCAGGTCCCGCCAGTCATTGTCAATCATTTAGTGTGTTTCAATGAATGCCTTTGTGACCACTCAGGTGTGGCTAATGGTAGCTTAAGTCATTCCTAAGCTGTCTCCAAATACAGAAAACAATGATGATAAGTCAAATGCAGCAATTCCGGGTGCCCTGTACCCTTCTGTAATGCAGTAATAACATAAAACATTATAAATAAGGAAAACAGCAACATTGGGTGACAAATGTTTTCTGAAAATCTACATTTTTGACTAGGAATATAACTATATGAGAAAGATTAGGGCCAATGTAATCAAGAAATACAATATTAATGTACAACTATTCATATAAAGAATCATCGACACTAAAAACCACATAACTGGAATGATGCATATTCTTTGCATTCCCTCAAATAACATCATAACATCATATAACATAATAAGATGGCTACTGCTGCTGCTTTTCCAATCTTGATGAAGAAAAGTTGGACCTACTAGGCACAAATCAAAAGGTCTGTTGCAAAAAGTTTGTATCACTTGTAATGATGCTAATTATTAAAAATTTCAATACAAATAAATGACTAAAAAGGTACATGCAATGTGCCCCCTTCCAACCACACAAAAAGAAAGCACATGTAAAATGTGCAGGTTCAGTTACATCTTATCACTGCTCAGAGGTCCAATGTTTCTATTCCATGGCTGAAGCAGGTCTCCTCTTTTTCCATGCAGCAATCCTCATATAAATGGTTCTCATAGTCCAGTGGTTTCCAAACTTTCTCAGTCAAGGCACCCTTTGGGTATCCATATGTTTTTAAGGCACCTCTTAGACAAAATAATTACCAAGCAATCCCATTATTTAAGTTTTTGGGTCAAAATGTGTGTGTAATAATTATTTATAGTATATAATATATACATATACATATATAGGCCAACCTGAATATAAGCCGAAGCACCTCATTTCACCTAAAAAAAACTGGGATAATTTATTGACTTGCATATAAGCCTCCCCCCAGTATGTCTGTCTGTCACCCCTGTGAAAGACTCATGTCACTCATGTCACTGATGGATAATTTCCCCCATAGGACTGCATTGCCTCTGGTCTCTATATCCCAGCTCCTATATTTTTCCATATATGTCGCTCCAAGAAGTACAAGAAGTAACATTGCTCTTCTAAGTAAAACTAGCAATATGCCACCATGTCAGAAAAAACATTCTATGGCACCCCAATAAGAGCATCGCGGCACACCATATAGGTGACAAATAGGCCACGCAAATCAGGGGCCCCTTTCTGACAACTACACAGGGGCCCCTGCCATCGGACAACCCTCCCCTCACTCCAGGCTTCCCTAATTAGCTGTGGGGCTCATGATTGCCTGCAACCCATGGCCAATCAGGACCACCTGTGGGGCTCCTGATTGGCCATTATGGCAGTGCAGGTCTGGACTGGGGGGGAGCAATTATCGATGGCGGGGGCCCCTTACACATTTTGTCTGTGGCCTCACAAAGTCTATGGGGAGCCTAGGTGCATAGTTTGGGAATCACCTACTTAGTTCCTTCTGAATAGTAGAAAATGAAATGTGTCTGTGGCTTAAATGTCGTTATTTGTTCGCTTAGATCGATTTTTCTTAATAGTTAGTATAATAAAGATACCCTATATAGAAGTAGCCAACTCTCCTGTCTTTATTGTTGAAGTAAACTGAATATTATAACTACTCAAGGCCAACCACACTTGTGCTTAAATGTACTAAACTGCAGGATTAGAAATTTCAGAATGTTGCCCATAGCAACCAGTCAGATGCGAGATTCTCCAGTATGTAAAATGAAACTGAGAACTTGCAATGGGCAACTTCGCCACTTTACCAATTCCACAGTTTAGTAAATTTCTTTACACAACTGTTGCCATCGGTGAGATAACCATTCAGAAATGTAATCATTTAGTTGTTTTAAAAGAAAATAGTTTTTTTTTAGGTCATTTGTTTTTTTTAACCTAAATAAAACATTTATAAACTTAAAAATAATGGGTATCGACACAATTTGTCTTAGAAAAAGTATTAAAAAAATGTTTATATAAGAAACTATTTTTAAGAATTTTTATCAAAAATGTTTAACTCTTTGTCAGCGTTTTGTAATTTAGATATTTAAAGGAATAAAGTTGCATAATAGAGATAGAGTTTAGGGAGTCAGTAGTGGAAAGGGCTGGGGCCAGTGCGCCCATTAGGCAAAGTTAGGCTAGTGCCTATGGTGGCCGGCTGGGAGACCGGCAGCACATCAGGGCAAAAAAATGTGAAAAAATATGTGAAAAATATGCGCAAAAAAATAAACCTGTGATAATTCAAAGATGTACAGTATTACAGTAGTACAGTATTAGAGTTGATAGATGATGTTTCTTAGCCCAACTCTAAAAACAGTATAACAGTAACACTGGTCAGTATGTTTGTGCAAAATGCAAAAATAAAGTATTCTCCCTGCATGTAAACACTGACATTCATTTTACCTCCCCTGCAATTCACCATGATTTTGCCATGGTCTTAGTAAGTTGTGAATAAGTCAACAGTGCCTAAAGTCTAAATCTGGTCCACTGATTATTACTTTTAACAAAAACATTTCTTCATAAACAATAATGACTAAGAATGAATCTCTGTAATATGCTGCTTGAAATGAGCTTTTCTTTTTAGAAGCTATCACAAAGCTATAAATGCTGGAGATGTGGCATATTTCTGAATTAACCTTGCTAGCGGCATATAATATAGGCCAATCTATTTCTGTAAATCATTACCTAACTAACAGCTGTCTTGTTTAGAAACTGGCTTGTGGCAGAGAAAAGTAAATTAAGCATTCAGTTAAATATGGCACTGCCCTGCTGCATATGTTTACACAGTACACTTCATGTTATAAATTCTTAGGAATAGATCTGAAAACTATAGGAACCGGATCCAGACATCTGCAAAAAAAGTAAAATTTTTGGGACTGCACATGCGCCCACTACACATTTTCATTACAGACCTATGTCCAACTGAACTAAAATTTAATTTTGAGATATATATAAACAAATACATTGTAACAAATATCCAAGTTAACTACCATTAAGTAGTCGAAAAGTGACTGTAGTCTGCTGTCTTTCTATCCTCTCATATATTGAAATTTTTAAAAGTAGGTATTTTTCAATTGCTGGGACGCACTTTCAAAGCAGAGCTCACACAAGTTATTTGTAGAAATCAATAGGAAGTATTTATATGAAGGCAACATTGTACAAGAGTGATGGGACACATGAATCAGGTTGGCACACACCATAAATTGAGGGTAATATGCCTATCCAATTGCATCAGGTTACAGTGGCCAAAAATATTTAGTTAATGACAACACTAAACCCTATTCTTTCCAATTCCTCTCCCATTCTTCTTCTAATGCAAAATACATCCCATGTAAATATGCACAACTGTAATTGACCCTACCACTTTTTCTAAATTAATGAAAATTACAACACATGTTTAAAGACATGTCATTGTGATGGCACATTCAAAACACAAATAAAACAAACACATAAACATTTCAAAGCTAGGCCTGGTAAGCAGAAGCAGGGCTCAGGCTGAATGATACATTGGCATTTCTCTTTCACCAGCAAATAAATACTCACGAAAACAACAACCCCGCAATGGTCCCTGACACGCATGCAAGACAGTCTTGGGGAGACCTTGCAGAGGAGGTGTCTCTCAGAGGACCAGAGGCTAATGTTGAGGGACTGTTATGCCTGGACCATGCTCGAGACAACAGATATTGCAGAAGCCTAAGTGTTGCGACCCTGGTAACCTTGACTGAGATTCCCGGGGAGACTTTTGTGCATCCAGTGACAAATATAATGGCGGAGTGGATGAGACTTAATAGACTGGGAGAATCACTCACGCTAGCAACATTCACCAGCTCAGTTACAAAAGTACATATAGTACATCAGGAATACCTCCCCAGTATATTCTCAGTGGCTGCATTATTTTGTTGAATTGTGTTTTGTGCAAAAATGTAAACAAAAAAAATTTGCCATCAAGATTGAACCTTTTTTTTGTTCTATTGTCTTTAATTTTAATAAATACTAAAATTACTTGAATGGTATTTTCTTCACATATTAAATTTTTTTTTTTTTTTTTTTGGGGGGGGGGGGGAATTAGTCATATTAATTACCCTTAGGGGGTGGTCCCCAGTCATTACAATCACTCATGAGGCTCTTATCTCATCCATCAGCTGTTTCATCAGGCTGCTTTGGATCTATTTAGCTGTTTGCCATTCCTGGCAAGCTTTCCCTATCCCTAAGTCCTATCCCTAAGTCCTCCTCATCTCGGTATACAGGGTTCACAACTCTCTTGTCCTTGCTACAGATCTCAGTCTCTCTGCAGTCCTCAATGGATATCCTGACAAAGTAACTGTATCGCCGCATCTTTGGCTTGCCAGCTAGCATCACTGGTGGATCCTCGGGGTGGCACCTTGTGAAACTGCTGAAGAACACATCCCTTGCTTGGAGTCTCATCAATGTGCCTCGCTCTGTACACCCTGCAACTTCCACTGGCTTCTCATTGCCACTTGCACCTCCTTCCCTTTAGCTCCAGACAAGACATTTCCACTGCTGGTCAATGCTTGGAAGACTTCCATAAAATCCCTCAGATCGTTGTCTTCTGACTCTGAACTTGCCTCACCATGCAGCAGAAACACATCTTCCCCATTGCTTCCTTCCAGTACTTGGTCTTCTGCAGCTCCTATGTCAGCATTGCATAACATGATCACCTTATGACCGATCTCCAGCTTCGCCTTTACATTCTCCAATGTCTCTATCTCCACAGCAATCACAACAATGAACACTTTCCTCCAAACACTTCCTTAGCAGGTGTTTACAATGATTCATGGTATTTATTTGCCATTTATCAGGGTATCACACTTCCCTCTGAGAACTGTATGGTAATAAATAGCAATGGGTCATCTTTCTCGGACCGGATTTGGAAAGTGGTGCATGACCACTCTATTCTACGATCACTGTGTAAGTGATAAGCCGGCAGCCTCCTCGTATACCGCGCAGCATGTAGCAGACAAGCGGAACTGTGTTTTTCCTACAGACAACCAACTTCATTATCCTGGAAGTGGACTGAGCTTTCCTATCTCATAACTACAACCAAACCGGTAATATAAGTAACTCCTCCTGGATGCAATATACGAATACACACTGCATTAACAAGTATCGGTTAAAATCCACTCTGGAGCAGGCCACTCCATTTAGAGGATTATAAAGTATCCACATTTGGGTGAGAATATATAATTCCTTGTCCTTTTCAACCAGCTGAATCACTATCCTGTGCCCAGTGTTAATTTGAAATTACCATTAAGATTTTAAGTTTATGATGTTATATGTATTGTGAATATTTATATCATATTAAATTTATATTATATTTTCTATATGGCTCCAGTCGTTTGATTTCAGCCATTCTTGAATGTATATATCATATTTTGATTTTTTAGCGCATATTATCTTGTTTATATTTATTTTATATTTCAATGGACTATCTGAAAGCCCTAACTTTTGTGCTGTTTTCAAGATCTTTTCTAAAAAGTGCTGCTTTTCCCTATCCTAAACATATACTATTTATGATCCAGACTTAATAGTAACTGAAAGCAGAACGCTGATCTGCAGTGGTGTGCAATTCTAAATGAATTGTGTTTGAGGGTCACACTCTGCCTTTTTACAGAAGGGAATTATCGTAACGTTTTACCCTCCAGCCCCCATTGAAAATGGGATCTATGCAGAGCACTGAGCTAACATTGAGCCAGAAGCTTGCTTTACAATTATCATACGGTTGAACAGTGTATGTTGTTGTTTTGAGCTTGCAGAAAACAGAGGTTTTTGTTCAAGTCTTTGTCTTGTCCATCTTAAAAAATAACACTTTTTCCATGTTTAAAGGAAAAATAATTGACCCCATGATTTACAAACTAACTCCATTTTTATTGCACATTTTGACTAGTTTTCATCTTCAAAGAGTGAAAAAAGAAATCCCNACTGTGACATTTACATTTCATGGCATAATAAAGGAAAATATGCTCCGGTCTCGCCTCATTTTCTTACCTGCATTAAAGTTTAATTGGCTGTGGGTGAGAGCTATTTGATTCTTTTATACATGAGGTATATTAAGTTTCAATCAAGTATGTGGACATTCTGCTTATTTAGAGCAGAGATACAGAAGGGGTGTGTAAAATACACTTAATGAACTCTTATTTCTGGGACATTATTATTCCTTCTTACCATTATTGAAGTGTAATATATTACTTGACCTTTCAATGCTAAATGTACAGTGACACAATTCCCAGCAGTGAATCTGCTACATTCACGTTCTCTATCAAGCATGTAATACAATGGTATTTGTCATTTCCTCTATATAATAAAATGCAGATAGTATGCTTTTGTGCACATTATTTGTTTTAAATCATTAGTAACAATCAATTAATACAAAAAAATCACATTATTCCTGTTAAAAAATACTTTTCTATGCTACTACTATATCTATACAGTCCACGTATTATATGTGTCTATTACCCGATAATGATATTCCAGCCATATAGTGTATTTAGTAAAGGCAAAATGGATAGAAGGGCATTTACAAATGTGTTCAAAGCTACTAAGATTTGATGCCCTTTTGTCTGTGCTTAAGACATAATTAACATAACATTAAATATGCCATACCCTAATAGATTATACCATGAAACTTTCAATTCACTTGTGCTTGTTCACACCACTTGTAAAATCGTTTAAATATATAAAAAAAATACTGTTTTATAACCTTCAAACAGGTCCATAACTAGTTATTTGGTGCCCCTAGAGAAATTGAGTGTTTCCCCTTATACTTAACTTGGAACATAACTTGGAACCTTGGAAATGTCTATTCTATTAAAAAAGCTGTTCATTCTAACCTACAATATAATTCTTACACATAAATCTATCCATTGTACAAATTATACCATCAGTCGCATCACTCTCCTCATTATACATAATATAACCTCATGGTCAAACATCTCTCCACACATTACATATTATACCCCCACAGTGACATCACACTTTCTTCATTATATGTAAAACATAGAATATAATAGAAAGGAATGCAGATCTATATTAAATAAGTGGTTTACACCTCCGCTTCAAGCCCTGTCTGATACACACTGAATTCTAGTTACAAACATACAATATACACTGCACCCTAGTGACCTTGTTACTATACAAATTGCACCCTAGTAACTGCCAAACAATATACACTGCACAATTCTACGGATTTAATAGAAATACCACAAATCTCCAGTGACTTCTATTATTCTGTGTTTCCATACCGCCACTTCTGAATGCCCATACCCCCACTTCTAAATTTCCACTTCAATCAGTGATACAGATTGCACCATAGTGACTGTGCGGAGATACTGGCCACACTACCCAAGTTGTGGTCTATATATACATGAAACACAGAGCTAGATCCATACTCATTCCGAGTATACACAATTAAGTTTCAGTTACTTTTTGCTATTCAATATTCTTACTTTCTCCATGTTTAGATCAATGTTTGTTTAGGTTAATGTCTAAGCCATTGGTAAGGGTACAGAGGTTCGGATGACCTGGGACATCCAGAGACCTAACACTGGCCCTGCCAGTAACTACATACAAATCTATGCTAGACCATATCATTGTTAACAAAATTCACACTTCCGAGACCATCTGAGTGTGGAATGGAATGGAGTTCTTTACCAGCTGTACCCTTCCCCTGTTTAGGAAGCTGTACTCTAAAATGTACACTTAAGATGAGATACTATCAACTATAATACGATTTTTCACTAATAGCACTTGGCTTTTCTAGCCTGCGATGCAGGAACCATGCAGGGGTTACCTGCAGTGCAGGTCCTCTCATCATGATATCATACAGCTCCAGGCTAGTTTACATGACGCATGCAACCATAGTGTCATGTCATTAACACATGCAATCTGTCTAAATAATAAGTCCTGATTATGGCTAATTATGCATAATAGAACATAACATTTATAGATTCCGAGCTATGTCTTATAGGGGAAATTAGCTTGTGAATGAATCATCTTTTCTGAAAAGTGATTTAATGAACACAGAACAACACCTTGTAAAGCATTTCCAGAGGTGCAAATACAGCTGCTAATTTATTAATCTATTACCATGTGCTTGTATGCTATCCATTAGTGTAACATACTACACAGAAACATTTTGTGTAATTACGTGCTTGTGTGCAAATTCAACCTTATGCTAACAGTAAAAGTATCTAGAAAATAGAGACACTTGTGGAAAATAGAGTTAAAAATAGGGTATGTAGAATGGTCACACATACTGTATATTGCTCCAAGCATATATACTGTCCTACTTAATGCACTCACTGGATTGGGAGGCAGTTTACAATACAATATCCTCCACTCTGATTTTCAAAGCATTGATGCGCTGTGTTTCTGCCTCTTTAAACCTTTCATAAAAGTTATGTATTGCCGTAGTTCATCATCTACCACCACATGTAGCGGCTGGTCCCAGGCAAAACCAAACACTGAACTACAGGAAAGACAAGTTTAAACTGTGAAAACAGGATTAGAGATGAATGTTGACGTTTTGTAGCTCAACTCTAATTTACAAATGAAACAGAAAGCTTTATAGTTTTTAGAGTACTATGTGCAAAATCAAAGTGTCTTCTCTGCATGCATTGATATTCATTTGCACATCTCGCGTTGCGATATGGTTTGCAGTTTTTATTGTGTTTTATTGCATACACTGTGCATCACATTTATGGTTTACACATACTTCCCCGGTGTCCCGACCTGTCGAGACTGTCACTCTGTCCCGCCTACCAGTTTGACTTGATAAGGGGACAAACTACTAGGCATTAATGTGGTTTTATTCAGTGGTCGAAGTGGACATTTAGAAGTGGCGGTATGAAAACACTAATATAATAGACGTAAATTAGAGATTTGTAATTTTTCAATTACATCAGTGGGAGAAGTGCAGGTATGGCATAGCCCCATATACACCCCCAGTTTGAGCCCTCGTTTTATTTACATTAAAGAGAAATGTACAATTACCTGCGGTCGCAGCGTCAATAAGGGACAAGGCTTGTCTGCCCCGTTCTCACCTGTCCAAGTGTTGGGAGGTTTGGTTTACATGTACTCAGATTACCTGAGCAGTAAATGAGGAGTAAGTGTGGATTTATATGGTAATAATAAAAGCATTGAGTTAGAGAAGCACATAATAATAGAAGTAACGACAAATACATCAGAACATGAAATAGACACAGAGGTCTAAATTTACTAAACAGGGAGATTGTAAGGTGGGGATGTTGCCCATAGCAACTAATCAGATTTGCGCTCATATTCTCCAGTATGTAAAATGAAACTGAAAGCTGGAACCTGATTGGTTACTATGGGCAACACACCACTTTTCAATCTCCCTGCACGATCCCTGCTTAGTAAATTTAGGCCAGGTTGTTTTCACGCGATGTACCATGATTCAAGCATCCTAAATATACCCAATGCAAACAAAAATAGTTTACTCACACTAGGCTAAAATAATAGAGCCACAGACAAGGCCTCCTTTATGTCCCTTTATTATCTTTTAATCTTTTACTTAATCTCTAAAACAGAGAGGGAGGCTTAACATGGTTATAATTGTGTTACAGAGACATAAATTGTTCTGTAATGTGGATAATCTTTATTGATTGTTTGGGGCATAAAGCAGCAATATCATTAGACCGTAATGCCTGTGCTAGACATAACCTCTGCTGCTGCTGTGAAGTAAGATGGGGGAAATAGATGAACACAGAGCTTCCACTGTTATCTTGGGTCACCATTGATTGAAACTGCGGGGATAATCCACTTTGAGAATTAAGGGTCAGGTGACCTACGTACTGTTCAATACTCCCTGCTGTATAGACACAGCAGTTTCTTAATTAAACTGAATTGCGCAAGGATCAACATCAGTTTAATGCACAAATAGTTGTATCCCGGAATTCATGGAACATTTAAAGTGACACTTATATTGATGCAGGTCCTTGGGGATTTGGAAGCAAAGTACCAATTTACTGGTCTTCATCATTTCCTAATTGACTACTCCTATTGCTGTCACTGGAAATCTGTATTAGTATTAAACTCTAGATATTCTTCAGCATTAAGTCAGCACTGGTAAAATCTTGTATTTTTATATTTCACGCTGCAGGAATAACAAGCAGATAGGCAAGTATGATGTTTGCCGATTCCAATCAATAATGTATGCAGATTTTACAAGGCTTTCAGAAATATTACCTTTACACAAGTCCAAAACAAAACGCGAATGCTCATCCCAGCTGCTTTTTATGCATGAGACACAGAAACGTATCTTCCTCCCTGGAAATCTGTGTCAGTTGACAGCTTTGCAGGATTGTATTGGAGCATGCTACACTGGATAACCTTGTTCACTGAACTCTTGTATTAGGATGTTTTGCTATTAATCTCCAACATTTCATTAGTAAACAGGTACGGGAATTTAATGTGACTGACCAGCATCTGGTCACATTGAACAGAAGCTAGACCGCTGCTGCACTCATAGTGGTGGATCCAGACTTAAGTACTATTGGACTAATGAGCCAGTCATAAGCAATTGGGCGAAATCAGGTTGAATTGCAGGGGAGGTAATATTAATGTTAGTGTTTGTGTACAGGGAGAATACTTCATCTCTCATCGCTAATATTGATTGCAACTTATAAAATGTACCTCTCTGCCCCTTATAAGTTACTCGCAAGTTCAATAGTAAGTCTGGATCCTGTCCATAGCTCCAAAGTCGATTCTCCACTGTATCCTAACTCATGTGCAGAAAGTGGTTGCCACTCACCTTGCACTCAAAGGCACAGCTTTACTCCTTAGGCTAGATTTACTAAAGGGAATTCCCCATCTACTGAAACGTGATGTCAGGAGCCAGGACACATGTAGCATTTATAATTATTATTATTATTTATTTTTATTTTTTTATTATTATATTTGCATATTGGGAAATACGAACTGCTTTTTATAGCACACAAATACAGGATATATTAATTTTTAAACTGTAAATTAGTTTAATTTGTTTCTTTATTGACTTTTAATACGAATTATTGGTGTGCCCCACGGCAAGCTATGTTACAGAAAGACTACATCTGATCAAACTCCCTTTGCCCTACATCCAATAAGCTGACAATAAGTATGTTATATTAAAACAGGTTTATTTTATATGCCAGCACATGTACAGGTAGGAATAAAAGCCATGATCCTACAATGTAAGGAGTGATTATTTCTCTTTCGGCATACCTGGAACATGGTTGGTTATCTTTTGTTTATAGTGCACGGCTACTGAAATCTTATCATTACTTAAATACTAAAATTTAACCTACAGTCGTACATGTCAAGTTGTAATTCTGTTAGCCCATTTTAGTTGCCTCCTCCTTTTTATTCTTTTGCACTCTTTCTACAATAGCATAACACAGGAGATAGAGAGTTAAACCAGATTTACTTGCTGGCAGAAATACACTGCATAGAAAAACATTTAAAAAGAGCCTGAGGGTTATAATAGTTTACGTCTGAGTTTCTCTACCTTGCATTCTCTTTTGGGAATTCATTTGCAGAACTTTGAATGGGAGGTCAAGGCCATGCACCCTTGATGTTGGCAGGAAAACCAGATACATCTTCCTTAGAGACTGTGATTAGCCTTTAATTATTCCTTTCTCTTCTTAGACCAAAGCAATAGCATGGATACTCTCCACGCAGACCTTACACTCGGATGGTACCAATATATTTTTTACGGCATGTCTTGTTTTTGCGCTCATTATAGCTGCTCTACCATTTGTTATAAGGACTGGGTATAGATTGAGTATTATGATTGACAGTAAACTGAATAGGGTGACCAGAGCTTGACAACAAGCATGTAATATAATAGTGATATAAAAATTATTTTTTGACATTTTAACTATTCCTTGTGAAACCTTATATTTCAATAGATACTATATTATTTTTTTGCATATGATACTAGAGAAATTTGGAAAAATTCAGAGCAATTCCATTTTGTCCTGGACCAGCATTTGATAGTAATACTATGATTTTGTTATACTTAGTCATGTTGTGCAGGAGATGTTCTTGGATGTCAAACAACAACATATTTATATATTTGAATAAATGCTGCTTGTTCTACAGAAAATTGTGTCAAAGACTGTCTTTGCATGCAACATCAGTGTTAGAGCACAATAAAGCACGATCAGTAACGACAGTTGTCATGGTCTTTTCATAATGTGATATGGTGTATAATGCCAAAGAAGTCCCACTATTCATAAGAAATAGTCATATATCTGATGAGATATAAAATATTGTTCAAGAAGCAATGTAATGGCCAGTTGTAAGTTTATTTTGGAGGCATGGGTCTTAGATTATTTTGTTAAATGTAAATATATTTAATTTGCAAATACATGGGTGTAACAAGATAATCCCGCTTGCCACCACAAAATGGGGTATATTCTGATGCTGGTCATTAGTTTGTGATAGGATGAATGTCTAACGCACTATTGTTAACCGGCTAACAAGGGGCCGGATCCTGACTTAGGTCCAGGCCCTCACTTCTGCAAGCACTCTTGCGGAAATGGTTGAAAATTGCACCAGATGTACATGAACGGAACGTCAAGCTCATGGAACAGTGCTCCGTGTGCTTGATATTTCACCTGCTGGGCTGGACCTGTCCCCCCGCCCACCTACATTACATTAGATGATTGGGGAGGAGAGATGCGGAAATTGTGTAATCAATTCAACTGAGCTAAGCAGCGTAAGCTGCGTGACCAGACTTGCGTGAGAAGCAGGATCCAAGCCAGGGTGTGGAACCTGTACCTTTTGCTGGTAGGTCAACCTAGTTGTCATGGGATATGACTTATCATGATCTCTTTCTACTTGGTTCCTACATTTGGGTATAGATGTTCCTACTTACATCCAGTAACTGACTGTTATTGGCTACTCACACTGCACTGTAGGAGGGGTCTAACTGCCACTGCTACAGTAGGTCACTACACCGGCACCTAGAACCACTTACTTCCAGGTCACAGGGTACAGCATGGCACAATTCTTCAAGCGATGTTTTATTTGCTCAGGGTTCTTGCAAGGACCAACACACTAGTATGAGGAACTAGTGATCATGCAGAAGGTTCCCATTTCCCATCAAAGGGTCAGATGGAATACGATGGTATTACTTATTACATTATTATACAATAACGTAATTTAAAGACGACACACACATCATCAAAGACATAAAATTAAGACATTTAAACAGTATTATGAACAGATAATAATAAAAAGGACATGATTATTACAGGACTTGAAATGTAAAGAAATGCATGACAAAGACATATTATAGTACCTGAAATATAGTGTAGCATATAGTAGAAATACATGACAAATTCAAAACAGACATTATTACATGCAATAAAAGCAGTTCATTTAGTTCATTTCATATGTCAACGATGAACTGCCCTTTTTGGTCAAATGAGTAGGTTCTTTTATACAAAACCTTTTTCATTCAATCATAAAGCATAACAGAGTCGTACATACAAGGTTTCCTAGCAGGGGCGAAAACATCGGAAGACAGGAAATTCCTTGAAGTATTAGCCATTAGTTTGTTAATAGGATTTTACCTGCTGAATTTCTTTATCATAGGTGGACAGGTGCCATTGTTTTATTGTGCTGATGTTTCTGGTGACCATGGACATGATAATTAGATGTTTGTAATAAATTGATCTTATGGAGGCAGGAAGAGGTTGATTGTTCTGAGGAGCCTCTTGGTACTTTGTAATGTGGATTAAGGGTCCTGTCTACAAGAGAGTAAGGTGCCAACCAGAGTTGGAGTGTCTTAGATATTGTAATCTACAATCTATGGCTAGGTGCCAATGGGACAAACACCTGCATGGGCATTTAATTTACAACCTAATTATAATTCACATAGTCATGGGTTTTTTGAGAAGGTGACAGTTTTTCCAGATTGATATCTCGTATGATGCTATAATAATTATTTCATAAATTAAATATTAGCAAACCCTCTCAAATGCATACCCCTTACTTTCCTTCCTTCTTTCTATTAACTTAAATAGAAAACATCAATTTGTTTTACATTACAGATACCTTTGTGTCAGTAAATGGTTAAATTCTAAAAAGATCTTTTTTTTCTTATGATTAATCATAATCAAAATAAAATATACTGTAAATATATGTTCAAATATATTTGCAAATATACTGCTAGGTCTCATACATTCTATTAATGTGTTTAATGTGACTGACATCTATACCTAGTACTGAAGGCAATTGACGTGTCGGTTCTGTCTTTCCTTTCTTGCAGATTTATCAAAGGTGTTGGTTAGTATTCAAGAAAGCATCTAGCAAAGGACCAAAGCGGCTGGAAAAGTTTTCAGACGAGCGGGCAGCTTACTTCCGATGTTACCATAAGGTGAGCATTAAATTATTTTCTGCATTAGTCTGGAACTGAATGGGGGATGATAAAAAAAAATAGGAAAGATAAATAAAATAAGCACAGCGCAACAGTTGCTAAACTCTTTCAGGTCTGCAGTGAAACAAAGATCAATTCTACTGAAAAGACATCACTTTTCCATGTTTACGAACACACACAAAAGCACAGATTCCCATTGGAAAGCTTTATTGTCAAGTGCCACAGCAGTACTTTTTCTATTATGATCATCTCAGTATGAAAATAACAGAAGAATATCAATGAATAATGCATTTTTTTCAATTGACATTTATATTTTTTTATTACAAGTTAGGGATTCACAGCTCTTAGTGCGTCATGTTAAGGCAGAGATGAATGAATGGAGGAAGCTTGTCACTACATAAGCGATGACCAGGGATGTCATGGTGATCTCACAGACATTCCAAATGACAGTAAATGAACAAGTGGCAATGATAAGTCCCGTGAACCTTATATAGCTTATCATAATTGCTATCAAAGCAGACCTGATGGTTATAATATATGGCATGCAAATAATTGGAAGATTATACTGCAACTGCAAAATAAATGAATGTATGAAAATCTTAAAGATAAACAAAATCTATTTATTCTCAACAGATTTATATATTTAACACTATTTCCTGCTTTAATATAACTGTATCAATTTGGGTTACTTGGTTGCCAATATTTTTTGATGAAGCACGTCTACAATTAAAATAGATATGTTTCATATAAGGAAGTGCTTCACCTGTAATACAAAGTTACACTGTATTGTTACTAATAAATACCATTCTTAAAAACTGTGTTTACCTAAAAATCAGGTATATAAAATGGACAAATTAGGGAAAACTAGATAGGCGTTATAAAGATTTTCATAACCCAGGGTTGCCAACTCTCCCGGAATGTCAAGGAGACTCCCACAATGTCTGGTAGACTCCCAAATTTCAGGCAGTTCTCCCAGTCCGCAAATCTCCCTTGACATGGAGAGATTTGCAGTGATTTACTGCCTCAGCCCCCATAGTTAATATGATGGGTGGAGAATGATGGCGTCAACCCCCGTCCATCCACAGCATCCGTTTAGGTGGCATGATTTACTTAATAGAAAAAAATGGATGTGTATGCATCCCTTAATTGACAGTTACATTGCCTGTAATTAACTAGGATTTATATATATATATATATATATATATATA
>JABWIB010000167.1:47060-79010 GCA_016617825.1 Platyplectrum ornatum | reverse complement strand
CCCATACTGACACTAATAAATGCCCATACTGCCACTAATACCAGTTTAATTGACAACTGCCACTAACCCATGAAAAACAATCCATACTAGATTAGTAGATTGATTAATAAAATAAACAAAAAATAAACATTGAATTTTAATGTATCCTATTTATTATTATTATTATTATTATTATTATTATTATTATTATTATTATTTATTTTAGGTTCATGTAGGAAAATGAATGAAAATAGTGGGTTACATCAATTGTTTATAACAATTTTATTTTGTGTGGTTCTGTATGTTCACAGAAATGTGTTTAGTAGGAAAGACAATACTTTCAGAAACACAGACCTGATTCAGAGTTCCTGCGGATGCCAGGTACTCTAGATTCAGAGCTGCACAAAAACATATGCCATATGTCTGGACATGGTGTAAGCTGCGCTACATATTAGCAGGGCTAAGCACTGCTAACAGCACATGTAAACATGAGTCTCAGTCATAAGCATGCGGAGACACACTTTGCATCTGCATCCGTGCGATTCAAGGCAGATCTGCGTGTGGCTGGCAGCCTGTCTGGTGGAATTATAATTAACTAGGCAATGATCATCTAAGATTCAATTTAAATAATCAGAAAAATAACAATCATCTATTTGAGATCAAACAATCATAAAATTATTTATCTGGACAATTATTTCTTGGCAACAAATATCCCCCAATCCCCTCTTTCCATCATACTTTTACACAGCCATATTTATAACGCCCTAATATTTTGCAGAGATGTTAATTGAAGTTACCACAGTACATTCTATCGCTCGGACATAAAACAGAAGGGAAAGATGGCCCACTCAACTAATTCTACAATTACTCTAACTGCTGTATGATTAAATTTCATTGTTGGATTGCAAAAACAAACCAAACAATTGTAGCTGTTGATTACATAGGATACTCATACATAAGCAAGTCCTGGAAGACATGTTCCTTGAAAACTGTGATGAACTGAAGTAAAAAAAATACAAGATTTTTACCTGAAAGATCTAGAATGGTGTACGTATTACACTGAAAGCATCATGAAAAAAATATCTAATATCTATTATAATATAGATATAATATCTATTAAATGTAACTGATTTTACTGAATCTACTCTACTCAACAGGGAGATTGCAGGGAGATTGAAAAGTGGGTATGTTGCCCATAGCAACCAATCAGATTCAAGCTCTCATTCTCCAGTATGTAAAAACTAGCTTTAATCTGATTGGTTGCTATGGGCAACATCCCCACTTTTCAATCTCCCTGCTTAGTAAATTTAGGCATTATTTCCCAAACTGTTATAAATGTCCCTATTCCCTATCATGTAAGTAGGCTAAATATAAATCATGGAAACCATTTATGTAACAAGCTCATATTGTAATAGATTATGAACATGCAATGGTCAATTTGCTTGTATTTTTCTAGGGCCACTGGGCTTAAATTTACTAAGCTGCAGGATTGAAAAAGCGGGGATGTTGCCAATAGCAACGAATCAGATTCAAGCTGTCATTATCATTGGTTACTATGGACAATCTCCCCACTTTTCCATTCCTTCAGCTTAGTAAATTTAGGCCCTGGTCTCAATTCACCACAGTAATTCTTAGTGTTAAGCCATTAGGCAGTATCCTGCTTTACTGTAAAAAGAAATATATGGTAATGAACAGAGTCACATTTCCTTACATATATGATGATATGCAGCACATATTAATATGTACCTGTCAAAAGTTATCTTTAGTTATTACATTCTATTACACTGGCATAAAAATAATATAGCTTCTAGATTTATTGTATGAACGTGTTCCGCATATTACGTCATTTTGATTTCCAAGAAAAAGCTGGATTCTATATCATATTAGTATTCCGGATGAACAGCATAGACATTACATTTCTTCCAGTGATGAACACGTTTACAGCAATTAAGGTAATCGTGTGATGAAATGTTAGATGCAACTCTAGTGCTTCAACACCTCAATGCAAAAGTTTTTATGTAAAAAGAAATAAATAAATGAGAAATAATGCAATGTACTAGAGACTTAAAGTAATTATATTTGCAGTGCACTTAATGCAGGCCTTAATTGGCTAAATAAATCCATTCAGTTATACAATGTGGAAAATATACCACTTTCCTTGCCTTCAATATTTTTCACTCTGACAATTCTGTATCTTGGTGATTACTTCAGGTAATTAAGATTCTATTCCTTTCATTATGGTTTAATTACTGTACTTCAGAACATTGTGTATGCATGCCAATTAACATTTTAAAATAACTGAAATGTTTGTTTTTTTTTATCAGAATTAACATGAATGACATGGTTTAACCAGCAATTGTTTTGGCAAATATGTGTTGAGGCATATGGATAAACAGGTTGTTTAAAAAAAATTAGGCCTGCTCATAGATAACAAATATTTGGATCTGTCAGAAGTGATTGAAGTAAATGGGCAAAAACTTTAACCTATTTATTTTTTGACTACCAAGCCATCAGGGTACTGACTTCAGCTGGTTGACTTTTAAGGTGACACTATATAATGTAGTGTGTGGTATATTATAATTTAGGAATGACACACTACAGTAAATTGTGTGCCATTCCAAGACCATGAATATCCCCATATATATTTAATTATATGATAGCATACCCAAATATAATACATATATATTATAATTTGTTCCATTATCTGACACCTAATATACACAATATATACTTTATATAGTGTACCATCTCCACAGCTCTAGTATACCCTCCATGCATTACAGCCATTAGGAACCCCCACTCCCCCATAAAAAATCCTGTGTTTGCCACTGTAGGCTGTTGAAAATGGAGTCACCTCTAATTCTGGACTACACTTGATATTCTTCTCTGTTTGAACAAATATTGTGTAAATGGCATGTAATCGTGAATAACACACTATACACACTTTAGTCCACTGATATTATAGGCAGGGCACATGGGCAATAAAACATATATATTAGGGATCACTATAGTAGGGGCTCACAAGGTACTCCCTCTACTCCCAGAGATGCTGTATCGGAGTGGTCTTCACTATAGCATAAGCGCAATTAGGCTTTATTATCTTCCAGGGATTATGTCTCTTTACAACCCTAGCCCATATGGTACAAATAACTTCTCTATTGAGCTTGTGTAGTTGTCTGCACATAAAATTGCCAAATGGCTGATGACCTGTGCCCTGTCTCTCGCTACCCCCCAATACCGAGACAGTAACTTGGACACAAAATAAATTACACTGACGCAATGAAAGACTCTGACACTGAGATTTAAAAAGGGTACACATATTTATTGAATTGGACCTAATTAGAAAGGGCTTAATTGGGATTTTGACTATAAAATAGAAGTAAAGGTGGCCAGAGAGCAGTGGGTGTAAGAGGTCACTAAGTAAAGTTACCTAAAGGCCTATATAAACCAGGCGCCTATGCAGTGGTCATCTTACTAACTAAGGGCCAGATTCAGCTTTTCACTCTCATGACTTCTC
This sequence comes from Platyplectrum ornatum, assembly GCA_016617825.1. Lineage (NCBI taxonomy): Eukaryota > Metazoa > Chordata > Amphibia > Anura > Limnodynastidae > Platyplectrum > Platyplectrum ornatum. The sequence continues at coordinate 75,514 of JABWIB010000167.1, read as the reverse complement.
TCATGGGCAAAACCATGTTGCAGGGGAGGTAAATTTAATTAGTTGCAATCAGCATAACAGGTGACAGCTGATGTTTCCAGCTAATAACAGTGTAACAGTAACGCTGGTCAGTATCTGTGTGCAAATTGCAAAAATAAAGTACTCCCCCTGCATGCAAAGACTGACATTCATTTTATCTCCCCTGCAATTCAACATGGTTTTACCCATGAGAGTGTAAGTCATGAGTGTAAGTCATGAGAGTGAAAAGCTGAATCCAGCCCTAACACTCTATGAAAAATCCTAGATGCCAAAACAATTCACAATGGGATGCTATAACCACTGGACCATCCGCAAGGGCTTGACTCCCTATTTGGACTAACTAAACATACTGTAACTTATACCACCTTAAACTGCACCAACTGAGAACTTCTCACCCCCACTGCTACCGCCACAGCGCACAAGGGTAAGAGAAGAAAAATAGGGAGGGAGGGAATAAAATCTCCTGTGGATAAAAGGTAATGGCTGCCTAATGTTAGGGTTTAGAAAAGCTCCTAATAATGTATAGTATTGACAGTTTCTGATATTCAATTTATCTTAAAGCACTCGGATGATTATATTAAACTATTCATGCAGATTTTTATGTTTTCTTTGGTTCATTGTATTTGCATAACTACAACCACATGTCAAGTCCTAACCATAATGACATGGAAATAACATTCAGAAAGCCTCGCTAGGGAATTATAGTACATCTGTGACATTGTGTGTACAATCATTGACAGAACGAGCCATAACTCCTGGTAACTGTTTAAACATTCCCTGTCACTGTTTAACATAAAAAATTACCGAAAGCGAACACATTAGAAGTTGTCAGTAACAACTCTGTTCTGGATATAGGAAGGGGATAGGCACCCACTGACAGTCCATCTAGTATTCATAGCTTGAATATTGTTTCCATGTGCTTTGAATGACAATTGATTTGCATGCTTAGAAGATGCACAGAGTAGCTAAACGGCATGTACATGTAACTGGCTGCTATAGAGTACACGTGCCAGCTACCAATATTTATTGTTGTTGCGATCAGAGAGGTGATCACTGCTATTGGTGACCCTGGCTGTGTACATAGAAAGAGGGTGTGTATATTGAGGGATTGGGGCTGTGGAAGGCCCAGTTATCCATGTTTGAAATAATGAGCTTGAGAATTTGGAAGTGTTCATTATAAAGTAATATTCTTTATGGTACTTTACAAATAATGCAGGAGCTACTTGTACCTTACAGTAGAGCACACAGCAACAACCATACATACTGAAAATGGTTAAAAGTGATCTCCACAACCATGGCAACTTTTTAACCAGTTTCTTAAAAAAAGTCTTTCTAATAGGTTAATGTATTCAGGTCAAGGATCGAAATGGGGTCTCACTGAATTACAACTATAAATCTCCCTTCACGTTATGATTTACTATGTTTCTATACCTCCACCTCTAAATGTACATACCATCCCTTCTATCCACTTCGACCTCTGATCCAGGTTACCACACTAGCCTGCTTTTAAGCAAGGATGATGCAGAAACTTTACCCTACGAATGGGATGTAATCTGCATCAGAGGTCGAAGTGGAAATTTAGAAGTGGTGGTATGGACATTCAGAAGTGGGGGTATGAAAACACTGAATATAATGGAAGTCAATGGAGATTTTACATTTTTTAATTATAACAGTTAGAGAAGTGCCGGTATGTCATACCCCCGTATACCCCCCCACTTCGAGCCCTGATCTGCATGATTAGAGGTTCTTGCTGTAGTCTGCAACCAGTCCAATCAGGGCAGTGATTTGTGGTATTTTGGTCTTAGAAGTTAATTAATGTCATTTGGAAACAGAACTAAACAGATCTCAAGGGTTTCGGGAGAAAGAATGTAAAAATGAATTATATTTAAGCAGAGAGAATAGGAGAGGGTAATGAGAGCCTTAAAGGAAGATATACTGAATGTAGAAAACAGTGGGAACATTTAGTGTTGGTCCATTTTATTATACACATTTGAATTATATTTTACTGATAAACAGAATTATCCACAAATAGACACAGTCCCTATGATAACGGCTTTTGATGACATACATTTGTAGTATTTGCTTGTAGCCTAGCTGAGGCTAATTTATCTAAGTTGCATGAGAAATAAGGACAGACCTTTCAGTTGCTTAAATGTGATTATCTTCAAGGAAACTCTACTCTGAAACAAATGTCTTTCCAGGCATACTACATGAGATTAAAATAGAAAAAAATGTTATAGTCAACGTCACATTAAATGATGATGTGCTGTTTTAAAGCTTTGGTAGATATGAAAACATAGCAGACACACAGATTTGCATTCTCTTTTCTGGGAAGCCTCATTGACTTATTGATAAATGCCAGCAGGCTGTTCAGGCTAATGCAGTTAATTTCATTGCAGGGATGCTCTCCATGGTGCTGAAATTGATGTCACCTAGTCTTCATTACAAAAGATATTGAAATCTCTGGAGAGTGTGGTGATTGGTGATAAAAAGTTGTTTACTAATGTGATGACAACTGTTCTATTCTTACAGGCCATGGTTATATTTATTGTATGTGGTTTCAGAATTTCTATGTTGTAACGCTTGATTAGAATTTGGTCACACATTTTTACTTCATAAGGGTATAAATAACAAATACAATTCTAAGACCATTTTCTGAACTAATAAATTAACATACTTTATCCAGACATCTGAAGGTGGTCTATTTTCTATAGGGTTGAATTGTATATAATTTGATTTTGTGATCTGCACTTGTGTCTGTGCACTTCATCCAAGTAACACTTTCCACAGCTTCTTCAGGGGCCTGGCTATTATCACAAATTCAAATGCCTGCCATTGAGAATGCAATAAAGGTCCTTGGACCAATAATAATAATAACAATAATAATTATAATAATAATAACAATAATAATAATCATCATCATCATCATCATAATAAAGCACTCCATATGCACCTTTTTGTGATGCTCCATATGCACCTTTTTGTTATGTGTATGTATTGCTAAATATCAATGACTGTAATTGTGTGATAACATGTCAAATCTGTCCTATTATAAGGGAACAGGAGTGACATTTACAGAATGAGATCTCAAATATTGTTTCAAATGTATGGCAAGTTCATTAAAAAAAACTTTTTGATACAATTTTCATTTGATACAATTTTCATTTCATTTGATCCTTTTGTTGCAGCTTCAAATGAGGATGAGTGAAAGGACAGTCTCCCTGAATACCATGGTTCCCTTGCCACGCAGTGCATATTGGCAGCATATTACAAGACAGCACAGTACAGGACAACTATACAGCCTACAAGGTAAGAGACTTATTCTCTGAGAAAAGCATTGTAATACACTGATTAATTATCTTTATATACCTTTGAAGCTTAGCATCACATTTTAGAGTATGCTTGATTAGAATTTAAGCACCATTGCACTTTCAATCCGATAAAAAAGTAGAAACCAATCAGATCATTTCAGAATCTCTTGTTGACCAACGTATTTTAAGATATAAATTATTTTGAGTCATTTACCTGCCTAGCTTTTTATTAAGTTAGAACTACATGACATAATGACAATATAAATAATGTAACTGGCAGATGTTTCCCCAGCAGTATACAAAAATATATCAACTATGAAGAAATTATTACTGTGGCTCAAGGTGAAGTAACTTAATATTCTGGAAAATGATAGACACCTAATGCAACTTTATTAAACATACTGGTAACTGCTATACTGTTATTTCAGTGCATGGAAACAGAATCACAAACTTTCTAACTGTCCTGATTTCAGTGGGACAGTCCTGCTTTTTTGGGGACTATGCCACTGTCCGGCCCACCTACCAATTTATCCATATAAGTGGACAAACTGATAGACTGTGGACAGTCAAGACAGGGCCAGGCAGGACTTCTTGTCCTGTTATTGGTTCCCAAAATGTATGGAATCAGGATCACTTTCACCACCAGTCTTCAGAGAAGCAAAGCTTTAATGTTTTTTGTGTGGCCCAGAAATCCAGTGTCATCTTCATATCTCATAGATTATGGAAGATTGCATGCACACACTATATATTAGAGTAAAAGCACATAACGTGATTATTACCATCAATACAAAGACATGACAACTATTTTGAACTAATATATATTAGAATGAAGCATTAACTTGTTTCTAGTGATAAAATGCCTCATTCCTCAATGTTGTCACTGGTGGTATACATATGTAAATGAATACTGTCCAGGAAATACTATTATAATTACGTATTTAGGGTTGTACAAGACCATGTTGGGGGCTGGCCCAGAATTAGAAGTAAATGGACAAAAATTGTTTCTCAATGATTAATCTTTACTCTTTTTTTTTGCTGTTACTCTAAACTCTGAATCACTACAGTAAACTAAATAAAAAAACATGGTTATCACCTGGCAACATAACAATGGAGAAACAATATTTCTTACTATACAGTAAATCTTCACTTGTGATTATATTCTATGTTCACTAGAGTTGGAAATGTATTGCAAATTTTATCAATAATAAATAATTTACTATTTAATAAAAATGTACAATTTCAGTTTCTGGAGGGAGTTATTTTTACCTGAGCTCTGGCATATAATATTTTATGTGAGCTATGGCCACAGAGATATTAAAAACACAAGAGTTTCTGAACAGAGAATGTTGTTTTAATTACATCTATGATTTTATAATAATAAGTGACAAACTATGTGTAGCTCTGGTGATAAAATATTCTCCTTTAGCTTGGCTTTTTTGTCCTGTAGTTGCAAATTCCTGCTTTACTAACTTGATGGTCTAGAAATATAGTCAACTGATTCTGCTGAGTCCTGTACAGTATCCCTAATGGCCCAGTATATAATTGTGCATGTTTGATGCTACACATATGCATATATCATACTTCCCAAGTTTTCAGCTACCCACCTACAAGTTTGTAAAAAAAAATGTTAGGTATTAATGGTTTTCCATTATATTCCATTAAAAAAATATAATTACCAGCGATCAAGGTGGTAAAATGGGTGGGGGTTGTGTGGAGTCTGGTGGGGATTAGGTGGAGTCTAGGTAGCCTTACATGTCCTGTTTTCAGCCCCCACGATGTTGGGAGGTATGGTATATGCATTGGAGTGCATTGCTCTCTAAACACAAGGTGGTTTATATGCATACAGCATATTTGTATTGACATGCTTAAACATTCACACATGCTAAAACCTGCTGCGTGTGAGGAACAAACAAATATATGGAGTGAGGAATTTTAAAAACTTAAGGTCAAATCCAGAAAGCTATTTGTTTTCCAGTTGTCTAGACAAGATAGTAGTGTCTTAAGCAAAAAGCTGTGGGGTATTGGTCTAGTATCAAACAAGACACAGAGGGGAACTAATATAGTCAAACTCGTTTATAAAGAAGACGTGTGTAAAGTCAAACCTGTTTGTAAAACACTCACATCCTATCATTAATATGTACAGGGATTTATTAATCACTCCTCTTCTAATGAAAAACTGAATCAGTTTACATATTAAGAAGCTTGCAGTAGGTCCACATGGAAATCAGGTATTATAATTAAATTACATAGAATAAAAGAATGGAAAATTATATTGACCGTAAATACATTACTAAATTATTTGCATCAATCTCAATTATATGGCGTAAGTTGTGGACATGTTATTGATTCCCAACAGATATGGCCTCATTTACTTGGGTTCGTTGTTTGAATTTATAATTACCTCCTAGGAGGAAAATAGATTTGGCTAGCAACTCTTCAACATTAATCACTTGTCTCTTTAAAGGTTTTTTCCTAATCTTAACTAATTGTTTTGGTTTCATCCTACCAATCAATCTGAGAGAGTAGTGACTACCCCATACTATAACTGTATATTCCATATTTCATATTTGAAATGATTTATAGCCTATATATAAAATGGAACTATAAAATAGTGTGTTATACATTATTGTTTGGTAGAAAAAAAAATGAAGCATCAATTCTGAATAATTTGAAGAATTTCATTAATCTCTAATAACATTGCTCAAGATGTGTCAATCTGTATATTAAATGGAATTAAGATAAATGGAATTAAGCACTAGAATAATTATAGCTAGTTTGTGTTTTGTTGATAAAGATCACATTGCATGTGTCTTTAATGCTACAGTCTCTAATGTCATATTCTTCTTTTTCTTCCCTCTTTCTCCCATGCCAATGACAAGACCTCTCAAATCCACAAAAGCTTCATCGAACGGACACTTTTCCTACATACAGATCAGAGCACTAATAGACACTAGTGAGGACTTGATTTAAAATAAAAAAACAAAAACAAAAAAAATGTGACACTGGACAAAAAAAAAGGCTTGGATTTCTTATCTCCTGCGAATGGCTAGAGGACCTTCATCAATTCAGCCTGGATATTTCTATACACCAAAATGCAACTTTTCTTTTTCTTACTTTCACCATGAATGCGCTTTTACACATTCAGGATGAATTTTTACCATATTTGACAGCATTACCTGGACAATAAATATTTCTTTTTTCTTGCACAGTAATTGCAAGTATACAATACTGTATGTCATATTTAGGTAACCTGTAGCTCTTAAAGAGCCTTTGGCTGCCAGAATCTGCTTTAGTTGTTTGTCGTGTTCTTGCAGTTTTTTTGTGGGTTATGTTCTTGTGAATTACCACCATATTCTAAATAGTTTTATCCACTGCCTTCTCAGCTGTATTGGTGTCCTTCTTGGACTTCTGTAGAAGTTACAACAGACAATAGGACACCTTTATCTTGCCTAGCCTATATACAACTGCAACCTATGTGTTCTTTTTAGTGCCAAATGCAGTAAATCAGTTATAGGGTACTGTAACAAGTAATGATCTTAATCCAGGTGTCTTCACTTTATGGAATGTATCACTATTTGTTAATTTTTTTCATTGGAGACTATATTGCATTTATCAGGAAGATCAGAAATGTGAAAAAGTAGGTTATAAGTCATCATTTAAATTAAATCATCAATTAAATTTTTCAGTTTAAGTACTACTAATTACACCTAAAGCTATGAAAGCAGCGATTCTCCTTTATGAAACGTTGTAGTTACACTCTTTTGAGTGTAATTTATAAAGCACTTTAAGGCATATAGTGTTGCTTCATAATAATCACATACATATTAGCTTAGTATAGCTTTCGAAAAAGAAGCACCATGCAAAAATGGGTGAAATGGGTGTATGGAGGTAATACTATTTTACTTTATTTACAATATTATGGTTCTGAAATATCCCCCAATAGTTCATGTACTGACAATTTCTTTTACAGGTGTGTTATTTAGTTGGCTGGATCAGTAATAATTCCACCTGTGCAGCAGGCAGATATTTATTTACATGTCTAGCTGGAGATAAAAACCAGAGTTAAGAAACCCAATTAATATGAATGATGAGAATGAGGAGACATTAGAATTATTTGTATTGCATGTGTGTGTATGAAAGAGTTAGATTTCTTTTGTTTTTGTACATTGTCTGGAATTCACCTTCAAATTTTGTTCTACAGTAAAGCACAACACAGAGGCTGAAAACACATTGCAGTTGTAAGACATTGAATTGGCGCCAAAATGTACAACATATGCATAGTAGAATATACCTTACATGTATTATAAACAACTCATACCCATTTCATTTTGGGGGCTATCTTGGTGCAATTTTAATAGAGCACAGCGGGGAATCCATTTTGTTCTTTGTGAATTTCAGTCAATGAGTCTCTAGACAGTTTGCCATCCTGACTACAATTCATACATTTCCCCTAGATAAATATTTTCAGCCAGTACAGTTTTCCAGGTCACCTCAAACTTTAGCTTAATTGTATCATTACATATTTTTCACAAATGTCTTCAAATAAAAGTTTTCATGACAATATTTGAAATTCTAAGTTTTTGTGTTTTTATTTTAAATTTTCATATTTGTCTTGTGAATACTGAAATACATGCTGTATAACCTGTTCACTTCCTGTATTGTTTTGTTTATCAAAGTGTACCCAGATCTATACATAGTGTAGGTCTCTACAGATCTCATTGGACTAGATCTAGGTTTTCTGTTAGCATAGATACACAAATGAGAATCTGCATATTTTTACCAATCATGCCTTTTTACTTACACCAGGCACCTACGTTTTCCATATCAAGCACACAGCATTGTCATATGTATGGAGGTTAGGAAAAAGAAAATGCCTATACTCTAAATAAACTGATTGAGTCAACCCAATACTTTGGTCATAATTTACTTCCTCTTAATTCTGAAATAATAAGAATACATTTCTGAGAGCTCTAAATGTGTTGTGTGGAGATATGAACAGAGCTCGAGTATTGGTGTATTGGTGTATATGGGTGCATATGGGTGCATGTCATACTGTCCCTTCTGAAAACAGATTTGATAGAAATATTATAATATTATTTCCAGTCACTTATATAACCCATGTTTTCATACCACCACTTCAAAGTGCCACTTCTGAACTTCCTAATTGGACCATGAAAAGTTTATGCCTACTAATCAGCTTTCCGTCTGGAGGTGGTGAGTTGCCTGAAATCTAAATTTCTTCAAGAAGAGATGCTGTCACCATTAGAAGTTTTTGTAATACATATGTTCCTTTGGCTTTACCTACAATTTTACCAATTTGGATTAGAATTTATGAGCTCCAACTCAGTTGCAGAAATCTGGTGACTATTAACATTGCCATAGAGGTAATTCATAAATTTTCATAATTTTTGAGTGTAATAAAAATAGAATTTAAATTAATTTGACTTATTTTTCATGCAGGGAAAATGATGTAATTTATCCATTGTACAGCTTTATGAGTAATCTGTAAATTACTGTAAACTTTATCACAGTTTAAATTTGCCTTCCCTTGCAGTTGTACATGGTTTTGCTTAGGTCCACACTTACACCTAATTTGCCCTTACTCCAGAAATCTGGAGTAAGCCTTGTCTTCTTTTTACTACACTGTTATTTTTAAAGTTAACTTTGTTGAATTTAAAATGAATGAAAACATGGGACATCCCTATTTAGAAGATATTTCTCCTATGAAAACATATACTTCCTATCTACAGAGACTTCACATCAATAATATACAAGAACGCGAGGGCATGCATATAAACTAGAGGGTGGTAGGTTCAGGGGAAATGTGCGAAAGAATTATTTTACTGAAAGGGTAGTGGATAAGTGGAATAGCCTCCCATCAGAAGTGGTGGAGGCTAGTACTACAGAACAGTTTAAGCATGCTTGGGATAAATATAAGGGTATTCTGAGTCCCAAACAAAATAGCGATTAAATTTGGGTTGGTATAGTTTTAAATACACAATGGGGCAGACTGGATGGGCCATGTGGCTCTTATCTGCCGTCATTTTCTATGTTTCTATTTTAAAAATGTGATTAAAAATAATGTGAAAGAACATACTGCTACAATGTTGGCGTTTTATCAACTAAAAATATACTGTACCAAAAATTCAGAGGATACGACTATAGAAGCGCAGCCTCTGCGCTTACGATACGTGTTTCAAGAAACTCTGGATCGGGCCCACAGAGTGATATATTTGACATGATTTAATTAAGTGATAACACCATACATTAAACTGTGTGACAAATTATAATAATTGCTTCACTAGAGATTCCCTTTGAACCTTAAAGACGGTTATTGTAAATCAGTAGCCAATTCAGTAAAATGTTTCATTTGTTAAAGTTTCATCGCTTCTATATTAAAAGACAAAACAAAAAATCAAAACAATCAAATACAGTTTGCACAAGGGATGATTGAGATTTTTAAAGTCTGCTCATATTGTTTTGGGATTCACAATCTACACCTCAGCAATTACATCTTGTACTAATGAAAAAGAAAAGCAACAAAGCAAGCATCTGAACATAAATAATATGCACTTTAAGTACTTATGGTGCATAATTACCATGGTCATCATGCAAATATCAAATATTCTATTGTTATTATGGTACTAATTTTGGAACAGGTCTCTGAAATGATATAAATATATTGTATTATGAATGTAATAAAAAAATAGACAAATCTTACTTTTGCAGCAGCTCTTTTACATAAATAACCTTCATGTTATCCATTACTGGTAAGAAGTTGTAAGCCCCTAGAATAAGGAATTTTTATATTTATACTTTGCGTCCGACTCCGTGCTATTCAGAGCCGATCTGCGCATGCTTAGATCGGCGAATCTTCGCGTCTCCGCCAGCCTGGCTGGCAGAGATGCAGGCCTGAATCAGGTCCTATGAGTATAGCGGGTTACACACAAAAATATTGTTGATCTTCAACAATTCGCTTCATAACATTTTAGTCGTACATAGTTACTTTATTTAACAATACAAATAAGTGACTGTGTGTTATTAAAGCTAATAGGCTGTGAAAGCCGGTATGGCAGGACAAGACTGGCTGAAGAAGTTTTGAAGCAGTGCAGTAGTGATGCTTTCAAAATTATGTATCTAGGCTGGCAAAAAGGTTTTCTGCTTCCTATATACATGTGCACTCTATTGAATACCTTTACAGATCTATATTTCTAGGATCCAAACCTCCCTAAAGTATGGGCAGAGCGGAAATGGGGCGGATACATACTGACCGTACGGGGGAGATGGTAATAGTACAGTAAGGACTAGCTTCAGCCAACTACCCAGGTTTTAGCACAGCCTGCTTTTAAACAAAGATTGTGCAGAAGCATTAAGGTAGGGGTCTCCCTTCCTTTGTAGTGTAAGCGGCATAATGTGGTTTCCAAGTTGTGCACAATCTTTCCTTAAAATCGGGGTGGAGTGGAAACCTGGATAGTGTGTAAGGGTGAAAACCATTCCTCACTGTGCGATTAACATCCCTCCTCCGTGCATACTATCAGTACACACACTTCTCCATCCCGATTAAGCAATGAGGCGCAAGATCCTACATATACAAATACGTTAAGGTCTCACATAGAGTGCATGTATATGGACTGGAAAGATACAAGCTATGTGTATACATTTATCTTATAGTTAGAATAATATTGTTGCTGGAAACTGCATAATCAAAGAAATATTATTAAATCTCTAATTAACATCTTTAATCAAGTGTTACATTGATGTGTGACTTGACTATGGATGAAGGTCTGTGATGAGCTGGTAATTTAATATGGTCTAAATTTCCATACTTTAAATTTAGAGTAACAAATATGGGATAAGTAGACAGGCTTCTTATTATTTAAGATTTTTTGCTTTACCAGATCAAAACTATTATATATTTTCTGTAAGCTTAAATTGTAAACATATTATAAGGGATTTGTGATATATTATCTGGGAGATGCAAATTGGAAACCACAGCAGTTGATTAAACAAGGAACAGAAATCTGAGTTTGACAGACTTTCAAGTTAAGTTTTATGTTTGATTACTGTAATTTTTATAGTAAAGAGTTTATCATGGAAGGTCAAAGAAAATTGCAGAGAAATACTATCTTCTTTTGCTATGTTATCTCATTCTATTTGTTGTAGTATTACAAAGAGTGTCTGTTACACTCTATGGGCTGAATTCAGCATTTCACTCTCATGACTTACACTCATGGATTACATTCTCATGGGTAAAACCATGTTGAATTGCAGGGGAGGTAAAATGAATGTCAGTGTTTGCATGCAGTGAGAATACTTTATTGTTGCATTTTGCACATAGATACTGACCAGTGTTAAGCTGGGTACACACAGTAAGATAAATTGTTCCAATTTAAGGATTTTTTCAAGAGTGGGTAAAACCATGATGAATTGCAGGGGAGGTAAAATGAATGTCAGTGTGTGCATGCAGGGAGAATACTTTATTTTTGCATGTTGCACACAGATACTGACCAGCGTTACTGTTACACTGTTATTACACTTGGGCTGGAAACATCATCTCTCACCTGTAATACTGATTGCAATTAGTTCAATTTGCCTCCCCTGCAATAAGGCACCGAGCTGGGATCGGGGTTTGCCTGGAGTAGCTTGTGGGTAAGATAATGACTCACACTCTGCTCCGGGTTCTCCCTCCTTACCGCTGGTATAGGGGATAGATAGATTGTACGCTATACCAGCGGTAAGAAGGGAGAACCCGGAGCCGAGTGTGAGTCATTATCTTACCCACGAGCTACTCCAGGCAAACCCCGATCCCAGCTCGGTGCCTTATTCAAGTAGAGGAGCAGGAGCCTTGGGGTCCGTATATCCAACGACTACGGCCCGACTCCAGTCAAGTAAAACAACTATACCTCCTTCAACAACATCGTTCTCAGTGTTTTCGGGACTGTACCACCGATCCTTAATAGGACCATAAGATCATCAATTTGGTAATGTCTTTGTTTTTTATTATCATTTGAAGTCTCCGATCATTATCTTATTTACATAAGAACTTTATCTTATATGCGGACTTATATATACAGGATATTTTTAGTTATAGACATTTTATATTGCAATATTTCTACTATTGTATGTTACATGGTTTTAATCTTTTCATGTTGAGTAAGGATTTTGAGACAACCACTTGCATAATCTGTGTGTGTATATGTATGGGCCATTGATAGAGGTACCATTAGTGTAAGCGCTGCACCCTCTTATATATATTCTTCATTTTGGCTGTTTTGAGACCTCACCCAGTCTCATGGTGCAGCTGCAATAACACATTGTTTATTAGTACCGTCATATATATATATATATATATATATATATATATATATATATATATATATATATATATCAATTTAAAATCTTTTGCAGCGCTGGTTAGGAACTAACAAGTTCCCAAAGTTTACTTAGGATTTGAAGATCTGGGCAGATCTGCAGCTAGCCAATCACTGGCTGCGGCAACCAATTTGATTTTTTTTCTTTTTTACTAGTGTCCTTGAGCATCCCCTGCTGAAGACTTCGTACAGGTAAGTGTACTAACTGTGTACACTATATGTGTGTGTGTGTGTGTGTGTGTGTGTGTGTGTATATATAGGGGTACTGGTCCCGGCACTCTCTCTCTCTTAATTTAGCTGGCTCCTGGTGCTGTCCATAGTGTGGATACAGAGGGTTCTAAAGGTAGCACTCTGGAGACTTCTTTTTTAGTTAGTAGTGTGTTTATTGTAAATCACTACATAGCGTGACAAGGCCGATGTTTCAATCGCCTATCTGGCGATTTTCATCAGGGCAGTGAATAAAGAATAAAAGACTCTTTTATTCTCTAGGTGTCACCTTTGTGAAACAGTCCACCGGAGCAGCGTGTCTTAAGTAGTTAGTCCCCGATGTGCTGAAAAATGCCAGGCGCACATCACTAACCAAAACATTTTGCATGAATGGTATGCTGCAATTACATATTTGTCCACAAGGCTCTATACAGAAATATGAATGGGAATCATTGTCAGTATGCACTGATATTTTCTGCAGACATCATTGATCTTTTAAAACGCGCTCCTAAAATTCAAATCAAACTAATAATACTGACTGTTTTAAATATTTCTGCAGCATTGTTTCGATTACTAGTCATTAGGGTCATTCAGTATTTTGTAATCACACCTACACATTGTTGTCAAAACATGTAGCTTATATCCATGTTACAAAGAATTTAGTAATAGGTATGAATTGTTCTTATAAAATTTATAACATAATTAATTCTCTCTTCTCTTCTTGTAAATCAATACGTTTTCAGTAGAAACACAATTGCAAAACATAATAGTTATGTACATATTGCTGGTGGGAACACTTGGTATATAAGGTAAAGGTAAAATAAACCAAAAATGAGCAGTTTACACCATTACCAACTGTTTTCTGATGGTATTTGGTAGTCAGTGTGTGTATTCTTGCTGACTAATTTCTAGGGCTCTAATCTCAGCAAATAAAGCCTGATTTAAAGGTTTGAGAGGTCGCAAATGAATACAAAATAAGTACAACAATTTTACTTAACTGGACCTATTGTAATGCAGTATGATTTGTCCAGATTAAACTATGCTTCTGTGTTTTGTAACTACTAGAATTGGGCCAATTATGTTTTATAGCTCTTTTTATAGTACTTTGCCTGTGCTATTTATTATGCATTGAAATGCATTGAAGGTAGGCTGTTGTAAAGACCACGTTGTAACTGATTACAGAGCAATATAGCAAAAAAGAAAAAAAAAAAGAAAAAGACCCTGTCGCCATTCTCATCCATGCGTGAAATCAGGTAACTCTATATTAATTTCAGCGGTACAAATATAACTTCAGCAAGAACACATATACATGAGAAATCACCTTACTGACATCTAGTGGTCAACTGAACATTGAACATCAAGGTTAAACTGATACTATACTGTGTTTGTGCTATTAATACACCTATGTTTAATAACTCATACGGAAGTGAGAGATTTTCTATATAAATAAATATTAAAGAATCTTTTTAAAGCATAAGTAGTGTAAATAGTTATAAAGAAGCATCCGTTACCATAAAGGTTTAAACATTAACACACCGCAACATTGTCTGCAAACATCAAAAGGCAACTGAGATGTTCAAATTACAACAAATACACTAGCCATCGACTCAAAAAATGACAACATAGCTTAAAAAAATTGCCAAAAAAAGAAATATTTTTTTTTAAATGGATTTGTGACTTTGCTAATGACGTCCCATTTTTTTCTATGAAAAATATATAATCCACTAGTTTGCATAACATAAAAACACCTTTGTATAAAAAAAAGTAAAACAAAATTTCCCCGTCCCCGTGCAGGCTGGGGAATGTGTACCAGATACTGATTTTTACTGGCGAACCACGGGTTTACTATCTATTCTAATCCCTTAAAATATTTTTTCATGATTTTTTTTTTCAAATACTCACAGCAATTGTATCCAGTTTTAAAGGACCATCATAAAGGGACAGGGTCTCTTGAAAATTCTCCTTTGGATAACTCTCGAAATGTACAAGGAAGTACAAGGAACACAAAAATCCATACCAAATATTATATAACACGATCATACCTCCCAACATTTGCCATTGAGAAAGCGGGACAGACATGCCCTGCCCCCTGCCCGACACAAACCCTGCTCAGCTCCACCCAAACCCCGCCTGGCATGCCCAAACACCACCCTGACAAAATACTAATTTTGCTTAAAAAAACACTTTCCTACCTGTTTTTCCCCTAAGCGGGACAAACAAGTAGGAGGGAGAGACAGTGGNACAGTCCCCCAAAAGCGGGCCTGTCCCACTAAAATCAGGACAGTTCGGGGTATGCACTATGTCAATACATACATAAGATATTCTCTTTCACAATAGGTCCTTGGCTGCCCCTCTTACATTTACATACTGTATCTTTTCAATTGTTCAAAAAAAAAAGGAAGGAGAAGAGACAAAGGCCTAAATTCACTAAGTGGGGATTTTGCTGGGGATTTGAAAAGTGGGGATTTTGCCCATGGCAACCAATCAGATTCAAGCTCACTTTCTCCAGTATGTAAAATGAAGCTGAGAGCTCAAATCTGATTGGTTGCCATTAGCAACATCCCCACTTTTCAAATACCCAGCAAAATCCCTGCTTAGTGAATTTAGGCCAAAGTGTTCTGTTTTATGGGTGCACTCACTTATCACTTATCTTATTGTTTTAAGAAAAATCTTTTCTGTGGATGTGATAAGTGAGTGCACCCATAAAACAGAACACTTTGTCTCTTCTCCTTCCTTTTTTTTTAATCTTTTGAAGTTCTGGGGTAAGCACTCCCCATATGACTAGGTATTAACATTTTATATAACACAGAGGGTGTGCGGTTAAGATATAAAGACAAAATCTTTTCAATTGTTGCCACATGTTGGACACTGGTGCTATGTAAAATGGTGATTGGCTGTGATGTTTGTATACATGTCTGCATGAATTTTTAAAACTTCTCAAACTCTTTACATATTAGTTGGTTTTAGAGTGCTGGATTTAATCTTTGCTTGCATGCTGTGTAACAGCACTCATGTAACAGTCCTGCTTTGTGTGCCCAAACTGTTGGAACACTGATTCTATAACTGCTAAACATGCTAAACAAAGTTCATGTAATGCTTCCCAAGACTTTACACTCTTTCACATAAGGGAGTGACATCTCTCTATTAAAGGCCTGACAACAAAGGGAATGACACAATACAAGAATCACAATAATGTGTTAACAGTACCATTACATAAAGGGGTATACATGCATCAAATGCCTATTCAGTATAACACTTTCAGATGAAGGTCTAAATTTACTAAGCAGGGAGATTGCAGGGCGATTGAAAAGACAGACATGAACGCACCAGACACAGATATCAGGGTTGCCGACTCTCCCGGAATGTCCGGGAGACTCCCGGAAATCTTGCAGCTCTCCCAGACTCCCGGGAAGGCACCTTGTTCTCCCGGGACTGCAATTAGCGGTACAGTAACCACTATTGCGCATGCCCGGGTTATAGATGCGTCCCTCGCGTGGGGACGTCATCACCGCGGTGACAGTTGGCTGCGAGGATCCTCCCTCCTTGGCGCAAGATGGCGGCCACCATGGGCTTCAGTGAGTTTGGTGAGGGGGGGAATGGAATAAAGGAGCAGTGTACAGCAGTTAAAGTTTGGCAGTCAGGGGGAGCCTGGGGCTGGCGCGCTGCTGTGAGGCGGGGCCTTCTTTTTCACATGAGTGCCCCCTCATCTCTCCCAAGCCATGCTGCATCACCCCTCATCCCCTCGCTCCCCAAGCCAAGCAGCATCACCCCTTCCCCCCCAGCCCAGCTGCATCACCCCTCACCCCCCCCAGCCCAGCTGCATCACCCCTCATCCCCCCAAGCCCAGCTGCATCATCCCTCATCCCCCCAAGCTCTGCTGTAGCCCCCTTCTTTTCCCCCCAAGCAACCAATTACCTGCATGAAAACACCAGCACCCTTGGCAGAGCATGACTCTCTATATGTTCTCTGCAGGCATGAGATTATGTAAATTATACACTCTTCCATGTTCCATGTCATTGGTAGCAGAAAACTTAAACACATCAAAAACATCAAAAATCAAGTGGGTGAGGTGATGGAGAACTGAAACAATGGAGAGATAATTCTTGTGCCCAAAGGAAAACACAGGAAAGAATATGCCTCACACGATATTAAATTTGTTTAATGTGATTGGCCACCAAGCTTACAGAGATCCTGTCATCTTAGCGGTGCAATCTTTAGCTCTGCTTATCTGAGCTGGCCTACAGATCCCTGGCATCCATTAATGCCTCCTCCATTTCCCTTTGCATAACTGCCCACTTACACCTTCTCTTGTCAACTTCTAGCAAACTTCTCCTGGCTGTGCTGTAACTGTATCTTCTTTCTGTCTTCATTGTCTTCTTCTTTCCCTTGTCTGTCCTCTCAATCCTGCCTCGTCATTTAGCCAAAATGACGAGGTAAACAAAAATTGTCTCATTCATTGGGCTTCTCATTAGATGCCTAACTTTCCTTTAAAATATACTTGTCAACTTGCCTGTAGTAACAAAAAATATCTAAAAACTAAAGGATTACTCCAGGAAAACAGGTTAATCTCTAATTTCCCCTTGATTAAAGTGGTGATTTTGCCCATAGCAACCAGCAATCAGATTGAAACTCACATTCTCCTGTATGTAAAATTAAACAGAGTGCTTGAATCTTATTGGGTGCTATGGGCAACATTCCCACTTTTCAATCCCCCTGCTTAGTAAATTTAAGCCTAAGGGATATATCTACTAAGTGTCATTGAAAAGTGGGGATCAGATTCAAGTTCACATTCTCCAGTGTGTAAAATAAAACTGAGAGCTTAAATCTGATAAATCGCTATGAACAACATCACCACTTTCTAATCTCACTGCAATCTTGCCGCTTGGTAAACATACCCCTAAATGTCCATACCGCCGCTTCTAAATTTCCACTTCCACCACTGGTTATAACACTATAAAATATTGAAAAGATCTTTCACCTCTGACCAAAACTTTATTGAAATTCACTAGAGAAGAAATTAGGGCAAAATGAAAAAATACATTTCTGGGCACTCATTATTGCTTTCAGAAAAGGCGTTTAGAAACATTATATACAGTGATTTTTTTCAGTATTCTAATTAATAATTAAAGTTATTTCAAATTATCTCCCCTGCACTAACTTGCATTTTGATGTTGGAGGGGAATTAAAACAATAAAAAATAAATGCCTTCCCCAACCACTAAAGCTTTTTGTTTAGTGATTTACATAGTTAAATTATATCGCTTTAGTGCTTTCAACAGACATATCAGCCTGGATTTGCTCATTCGCTTCATTCTAACACTTTCCAAATCACACTTGACATTTAAACCCTGTTCACATTCATTTACATTGTAACTAATCCCAATAACTTGTTATTACTGTGAAAAAAGGTAATCTTCTGCACAGAGAGAGGATAAAATTGAATAAGTTCACTCCAATTTACTGCAGTTTCCTGGCTTATAAAGAATTGTATACACATTAAAGGGTCAATAAGTTGCAACCAGAGATAAAGGTATCAAAAGAATAAAAAAAAATCAAGTTTTCACTAGATTAAACCCTTTAAAAAAAGACAAATCTGACAAAATCACAGCAACCAATTTATCTGACTGACAGTAAAATATTGCTGTGCTTTATATCAGTGCTGTCCCATTTTTATTTCTTTTTGTCAAGTTGGCATGTTATAAATTTATGTTTATGGTCCATATCTACAGTAGATTAAAAAAGTATAACACAATAGACGCTACAAGTTCATAAAATATAGGACAAAAAAGGAATTTTAGAATGTATATATATATATATATACATATATTGTAGTAAAGATCTACTAGAATAGAAGATTTACTATAAACACATTTTAAGTGTAACCATTAATTTAACTCGGTTACTGCAGATAAAACCATGCTCATGTGCACATGTGTTTATAACATGCTTAGATAATATAATGACTTTTAATACATATACAATTCAAATAATATTCACAAACAACTCTGCACTTCTTAATAATAATAATAATAATAATAATAATAATAATAATAAAATATTATTATTTACATAATAATAATAAAAACTCTTTACAAGAGCATGTTGTAGCTACAGAATATATATGCAAAACCTCAACCTCAAAGCTGAAAATATGTTCAGCTTTAAAAGACCAATGGTAACAGCTAAAATCATCCAGAAGCATCTGATAAGATATACAATAAGATATACATGGTGCAAACAACCTGAACGACATGGTCCCACATATTGGCCCATATACGTCAACATCCATCTATTCAATGGAGCATAAAAGGTGATTCATTGGAAAAAGCAACCTGTCGCCACCCAGTTGACATCCAGATGCGATATTGGTATGCAGATTCCAGCCTTCATCACTCATGAACAGCATATGTGCCTTAACCAGCTGTCTGCTGGGGAGTCCCATACACAGCAATGTTCGTTCGCTGAAATGTTGTTGAGGATACACTTTGTAAGCCCCTTGGTTCATCTGGGCAGTCAGCTGTTCGACTGTTGCACCTCTATTCACCCGAACACATTTCCGCGGCTGTCGTTCACCTCTATCATCTATGGCCCATGGTGCACCACACTGGCCACATCACTGACTTTGGACACTCAGACAGTGGTGTGCGAGATAAACTGAGGGAGTGAAGTAGTGCTGAGGTTAAGCTGTGAATTTCAAAATTTGTTTTGGAGGAATTATTGACTCAGAGTGGATTCACAGGAGGTCTGAGATACTTACCTGTGGTCTGATATTACAGGATAGTAACCTGCATCTCAAACTCATGAGTACTATGTTAAATCAACAATTATTTGGGTTGCTGAGATGAATAGAGACACTCCCAATGGCGTTCAAGTTCAGCCCCCATAAGCAAGAGTAAGAAGGGGAGGAATAATAAAATGTCAAAAATGGGCGACATCCTTGCTACAAGGATAGCAGACTTTGGTGTCAATTTTTTATACCACAGAGAGAGCAGACTGAGGTTTCACATTGTCATATATATATTATATTTTGTCTCGGGATGAAATTCAACATACTGTGTTTTCATTTTAGTAAAAAATGAAAAAAAAAGTGCAAATTGTATGATTTTAGCTAATTTCAACAATTTTTCAATAGATCTAAAACCTAAAGCTAAAGTTTAATTATTATTATTATTTTTTTATAAAACTATAAAATTACAGATTGCGCTGTGAAGTGTGACGAGCACTTGCATAATATAAAAGCCAGCATATTACTATGCCGGATAAAGGAATATCAATGGCGCTTAAATAATAGCAGTCAGCGTATATGGGTAATTGGTTATGAATAGGTATAGAGACAACTGTAGTGAATTAATTAAACTTTATCAGAAGCTGATTTCACTTTTATATTAATTGTCACAGCTGAGATAGTGAAGAGACCAACCACCACACATCATGCATCTTTTCTGCATGATGTGCCCTCTGAAAACTCTGAAACATTTCCAAGTAGTGTTTTGTTTGCTTTGCCATAAAATTGTGGATGAAGTCAGTTTTGTTGTTAAGTGTTGTTAGGTAATTTGTTGGTTTATTTTGTGCTCTGATTCCTGAATTGGTTGATATCTGTGCAATTACATCTAATCCACTGGAATAGTCTTAACGGGATGCTGGCATGACAGTATGTCATTATTGACATCCACCTATGAAAAGTTTAAATTATGTTATTTTTAACAAATATCTCTAATATTCTGTTCACATTTGTTGCAAAATCCTGGGAAATTACCTTGTTATATTCAAACTTTTGACCCAGATAAAAATCCGGACTATTCCTGGGTCCAACACGGGTTGCTTCCAGTATGAATGGTACCTACTCAGGTTTTCCAATCCAGGTATTTCAGAAATAATCTAATAGGAAGTTTAACAAATGTGATGCATGTAGCATACTTCACATGCGGCCGAGAAGACAGACAGATGATGAAGTAAAGGAGCTATTGACAACAAGGGGTCAACAAAAGGCAATTAAAAAACAGGTGTGCTTTCAGGCCTGTTTGTGCCTGTAAACATGTTTGTTTGTGTGCTATACTGCTATGGTGTATTATTTAAATGATTTATGACTATTTACTTTCATGTTCAATTGTTTTAAATGGACTATTCTGCATTTTTAGTGTAATTGCTTGTCATTGCTTAGATGTAAACATGTTTGTTTGTTTGATATCTAAATGATTTATGTTGTATTGTATATGAACTATTTTGTGTTTTTGTATGGGAACAATTTGAGTATACTTTATCTGTTACGATCAAATGTAAAATGGTGCTAATCTACAACGCACAATTTGGTATGAATTAAAAGTTTTTGCCTTTTCTAAGAACTGCATTTCTAAGTAACTTTGAAGTTATAACTGGAGTTCTTTCACCATTGTCATTTGCTACAGGTAAATCTCATCTGAGTACCAAATGCATTTCAACTGTGCTGTGTGTATTTATATTTGTTCTTATTTGATATTTACTTTTAGAATTGTGATTTTTGTTATTACTGTTGTTTAGAATAAATAAAGAAGAAGAAAAAGAACAGAAGAGTAATTTTTGGCACTCTGGGACCATTTAGCGTTAATGCTATTGATTTAAATACAAAATCCAAATCTTTATTATTTTCACTTTTAAAAAAGGTGATTTTTATTAAAAAATATAGAGATAGTTGGAAAAAATAGAGGTTAAAAAAATTGTACAGTACACCACCTACTATTCCTATCATTTCAATGTGGGTTAAATAACCGCCTTGAGCTCCTATTAATATAGAGAAATTCTCTGTTTATATTATTTATTCCTCTAGACCTGAAACGTCTAATATTTCCATTAGCTTAGGCTGCTATGCTCAGAGAAAAGTCTTCTTTAGCCTCCTGTATTAATTGTTACGCTGGAGACCTTGTTATCATATTACAGCATTACGCAACGATGCTATTCAAAAAATGAAACAATATATCGCAGTCCTATATGTAAATGGATATAGGCAGTGGCCTGCCACATAGCATGTTAAGGTTTACACTCAGAATCAAGTTTGCAGTGAGCTGTGGGGGGTATTAAATCCCTGTCTACGAGAGTGATCCTCAACCGTGTATGTCATACTGTAACAGGATCATTAACACAGATGGTCCGCTATACTTTAGGAGGTACTTTTTTAACATGTGTAGGAATGGTGGTGACCACGAGACACCGACACGTTTCACATCATAAGAACAGCGCCTGCTCTCTTTCTTTAATAGCCTTTGGCTAATTTGAACTGGTATCGTTATTTGTCACTCTCCATTGCCCTGATTTGTATTAATACTCATATTATAGTGTAATGATTTACTTTATATTACTGTACATTTTGTCGCTCTACGGGGGAAGACGCAGTTAAAGGACGAAAAGTGAAACTGAAACTAAGGCTCCACTTATCACGAGTACCTCGTGCCACAGGGGAATACACATTTATCGTAGCAACCCTCTAAGGCATTATTTCTCCATCCTGCTAAAAGTATTTGCATGTATATTTGTATGCTGAAAATAAAAACAATTATTATGTCTTGTGTGTGGTTATTTGTGTCAGGTTTTTTTATCATGAATTTTATATATGTCCTGCATAAGAGGTTATCTTATTTATAAATTTACCTATATCTTGTGATAGAATTATATTTATTACTATATTAGTAAAAGGACCTAAAGTATACAAAATGGGAAACAAATGGCGCTGATGTCTTTTTGTAAATTGGTTAACAAAACAGAAAGGATCTATGCCTCCTTCAACTTCAATGATTTATATCCAAGCTTGTACTGTACTTTCCTCCAATCCACGTATATACAGAAAGGGAGAGGGTATGAAAAAGAAAAAGAGAAAAAAAGCACTGCTAGTGCATTATCTCCTTAAACATGGATCCACATAAATGTATATTGATTTATAGTGTAACAGAATATTCTTTAATAAAAAACAATCCTTTTACAAAGTAACTCTTATCCACAATGTACTGTATGTCATACATTCATACCAGAGAAAGACATAGTAGATGCTTTAAAATAACTTATCCACACTAGGATCAAATTGCCCGTACTGGGAGGAAGAAATCAAAACGCCATACAGCTTATCGGCTACGTCGTCCACGTGGAGGTAATCCCGGGTTTCTCTCCCTCTGTGGCTGATGGTGTTGTGGCTGTTATGCTGATGGCGGCTCTGGGTAACACGGTGTTGATCCTGTGGCTCACTCACACTTTCGCCTTACGCATTTCGGGCCTCGATATTCTCAAAGGTCATACGGATGTGTGAGTTCCTCTGTGTTAAATACCCATTCAGGTTTAACCCTTTCTTTTCGGATGGATAATTGATCTTTAGTTCATATTTATATATCTAACAATCCATAAATACCAATTACAATTATTAATTTAGCAAGTATAGCATAACCTTCGACATAATTTTTTAAAGTGCAACGTGTCCATACATATATAACAATCCATATAGTGGTCCATGGATATAAGTTAAGATTTCTATGCTAGCAAGAACAAATCTAGCGCATCCCTCTGTATAAAATTTAAGGTGCATAATATTCATACAGTCCATTACAACCATAGAGTAAACTGCAACATAGAAATAGATGAAAACATTAAAAGGTTAAACAGTATAAAAAGCATGAGCATGGTCAAACCTTAATAACATATATTCATTCTCAATGTTCTCCTTCTTTGGGACAATTACTGTATATTTAGATTTATCCTCCATTCAACTAAAACAAAAAGATTGTTTTTAATGCTCCGAACTAGTGAATTGCCATTACTAGGATTCTTGAATACATAATTTCCCTATAATCCATATAATCCGTAAAACAAACTATCATAAAATTCTAAAAAGGACATATGAAGTATTAAAATATTAGCAGCATACGTATTAGCAGCCTATAGAGTATTAGCAGCATATGTATTAGCAGCCTATAGAATATTAGCAGCATATGTATTAGCAGCCTATATACATAATAACATTTACTATACTCTAGTCTATCCTCTGTCCCACTGAACCAGGGAGCGATCCCTGCATTCAAGGGAAGAATGTGGTCTCTTAACTAATTTTGAAGGAATATCTATAATATATTCAAAGGCTGATTATGCATGATTGTGTATGATCAACTGGAAAAAAATTACAATAATGTTAAATGTTTGTCTAATATAAGATATTATATGTGTTGGGCTATAAATATTATGTGTATGTTGTGCTGGGTAGTGATGATGTGCCTTTCTACCTGGTGCTCTATAAGTCGTGCATGTGCATTAAATAGTGATGAAACTATCCATATGTGCTCCTGTGTGTGGGCCGTGCATATTCACTAACTATACGTGGTATAAATAACGAGAGAAAAGAAAATGATAGAATGTGAAGATGTATTATAATAGTGAAACGGAATGTGAAAGGTGAGTGGATGATCGGTGGAAAGATAGTGATGTGAAAAATAGTTATGTAAAATGGAAGAATGGTAATATGAAAATAGTGATGTGAACCAAAAAGAAAACACAGGGAAAAGGGGAAGCAATAAAAATGAATGCAATCAATACATGCACTATGCATGCATTTCTCAAGCCCCGAATTATTAATTAGGGCTATAAAAACCATTTTAACTCAAAATCAGAATTGAGGCCATGTGGTGAAAGTGTGAATAAGTCATAGATGATCCTCATTTTGCTCCTAGCTAGTGTTCTTTCCTTATTATTTTGTCTCCAATTTTTTTAAATTATTTTATTTCTTTTGGATTGCATGCATGTACCTCTTTGAAATGTTGGGATAAGGAATGAGTACTGTGGCCTTTCTCTACCCACATATATCTTCTCACAAGTGCATTTGATCATGTATACTGCATTCATTGAATCACAGGTAATACAATTCTTAATTCTTTCTTTATCCCCCTTATTAATTTTTTTCGTATTTCTTAACATTGGTTTTCACTAATTCACATATTTTACAATTGCCACATCTATGAAACCCTTTGGTTTTTATCCCCCTCAACATCCTAGGGTTCTCCACCGCACTTCTGACCAACACATCTTTTAGGTTAGGTGCTCGCCTATAAATAAATGTGGGTTGTTCATCAATAAATAAAAGGTATTTTACATTTAAAATTCTCAGATTCCTCCCTCTTCTTATTTAATATTTTTTCTTGGTTTAGATCCATTAATTGATTTAAGAGACAATCATGTTTGTCTTCTTTATACCCCTTTTCCAACAAAACTTACTTTTCATTTTTTGTAAATGTTTTGTTCTGTTTGCGTTCTCGGAGCAGTTGCAGATTATTCTAAAGAACTGTCCCGTAGGGACATCTCAAGCCAGGAGGGGAGGTGATTACTGTCTATGAGAATATATGAATTCGTATTGGTACTTTTATTAAAATTTTCCGTTAAAATCTTACCATTCTCAATATAAATATTCAGGTTTAAAAACTCCACTCCGGTTTTACTCTTATTAAATGTTAATTTAATATTCTCACTATTATTATTCAATTTTTGCCAGAATAAATCTAGGGACTCTTCTGTCCCTTTCCAGATGAAGATAATATTGTCTATGTACCGATACCATTTCATCAGGTTTGCCCCCCCGGGATCACATTCCTCTCCCAATTGGCCATGAAGATATTAGCATAGCTTGGGGCAAACCTGGTGCCCATAGCTGTCCCTTCCAATTGTATGTAAAATTGTCCTTTATACCAAAAATAATTATTTTTTTTAAATGTATAAAATCCCTTCCATTAAGAACACTTTAAAACTCTCAGAATATTCAGTGAATTGTAAAAAATATCTTATAGCCTCTATAACTTTTTGGTGATTAGTTATTGTGTAAAGGGAGGATGCATCCGCAGTTATCAACCAACAATCTTCCTCCCATTCTATATCTTACAATTTTTTTTAAAAACATCAGAGGTGTTCTTCAAATATGCGTTGATATGGGTCATAAGGGGTTGTATAAAATAATATATAAAATGAGATAAATTAGATGTGATCAATTGGACACCTGAAACTATGGGTCGACCCAGTGGTTTTTTGGGGTCTTTATGTATCTTAGGTAATATATATATATCGTAGGAATGCTGGGTTCCGTATTAAATATGTAATGTTTTGGTTCTAAAGTTATAGTTTCATTCTTTACATAATTGTCCAGCAATATCTCAAGGGATTTTTGTAATCGTTTTGTTGGATCACATTAAAGTTTTTTATAAGTTCTTTGGTTATTTAATTGTTGCATAATTTCCGCATCGTAATCCTCTAAATTTGAAATAACAATCCCTCCCCCATATCAGCAGGTTTGATAATTATTTCTTTATTAGATTTTTGCACTTTTAGGGCCTCACTCTCTTTCTTAGTCATATTATAACTCATTTTGTGTTTATTTTTTCCCATATTGATTTTTTTAAGGTCCTCCTTTACTTTCAGTTTTCAGGTCTCTACCAAAAAGCCTTTTTTATGATTAGGGAAGAAGGTAAATTTGTTTCGATTTCTTTGGAGGCCTCCCCGATCGTATTCTCATTTCTTTCTTCCTGAGCTTTAAAGAATATTTTTCTTATAAATCGTTGTAAATCTGTATATGTATTAAAATTGTTGCATTTGTTGCTTGGGGCAAATTTAAGCCCCCTACTTAGGATTTTTCTTCCTCATACCTACTGAGATTGAAAATGTTTGTTCCTATCTCTTTTATACTCTCTTTTTCGACCTTATTTTTTCGTAATTCTTCCTTTCGATTCCTTTTTTTTAAATGTTGCTTTCTATTTTTATTCTTCCTGTTCCCACCCCTCTTCCCTCTTGGCTTCTATTTATAAATATGGGGGCCCCCTGTATTCCTTGTACTCCCATTCTAAAAAAGAATGGGAGTATTCTTCTAAATCCTCTTCCCAATCTTCCATCAATTCAAATCTATTTTGGATTGGGATGGCCGGAAACTCTCTCCTATAGTACTCATTATAATGTCTCCCTTTCTGTAATCTATCCTATAATTATTCTGTGGACGGGGATCTTTATAACCAAACGGATTCCTTCTCCCCCCTCGTGTTTGTACGAGTGATTATACTTCTTGTGAGGGATATTCCTTCTCCCTCCTATATCTATTTCCCTTCGATATTGATTGTTATGACTATCATGTGTTCCTTGCCTTATAAGATATGTATCTCTTCTCTCATAGTAATTTCTTCCCCTGTCATGGTCCTTCCCATAGTGATTTCCCCCTTTTCTATCTTGAGGTCTATAATTATTGTAATATTCTTTTTTGGGGTAATATCCTCTCCCCCCCCTTGATTGTAATAATAATATTGGTCGTGGGCTGATCGTGATGGGCCCTTTATTCCCTGCTCTGCCTAGCCTCCATTTATCTTCTTGTGCTTTAAGTTCTCGGCGTCCTTTCTCATGTCTCCTTGTTTCTCCATTTCAATTACTTAAATTTTTTCTTGTTGTTCCTTAGCTATTTGTCTTTTTTAAACTTCCCCCTTTTCTGTTCTATTATTTCCTCCTCAAATTTGGAAATTTTATAAGAGATTTTGGTTTCCAACCCTTTATTGTCTTCTAGTTCGCTAAACGGCGCTACTAGGCTCTGCAGGGTGTCAATCTCTTGGGATATTTTTTTTAAGTTTCTCTGGTACGAATGTATGACATACATTGTGGATAAGAGATACTTTGTAAAAGGATTGTTTTTTATTAAAGAATATTTTGTTACACTATAAATATACATTTATGTGGATCCATGTTTAAGGAGATAATGCACTAGTAGTGCTTTTTTTCTCTTTTTCTTTTTCATCCCCTCTCCCTTTCTGTATATACGTGGATTGGAGGAAAGTACAAGCTTGGATATACATCATTGAAAGAAGTTGAAGGAGGCATAGATCCTTGCCGTTTTGGTAACAAATTTACAAAAAGACATCAGCACTGTTTGTTTCCCATTTTGTATAATTTATGTTATTGTTGTTGAAACAAGGTGGTAGTACTTGTCTGGGTTAACAAACTGCTGCAGATTAATGTGCAGGTAGAATTTTTTTGATAATTTTTTGATCTATTGGTAAGAGGACCTGTCAAACTTCATTAAAACCCTGTTCCCTACTAGTGTTTATCTATACTTCTCTTCCTCTTTATAAATAGAAACTACCTGTATTGCCCTATATTCCAGAACCTGGTCATATATAGGTGACTTATGGTAACCCAAGTCACCAATTTATTTGTTATGTCGCTTAGGGGGTGCAAAATAATGTCCTATACATTAATGAATGGTTATATCAATATAACTGCCCTTGGTCTTGGGCTATATCTCTTGGGTCCCAGTCTACCTATCAATGAGTGGCAACATAAAAAATATATGGATAAATGTGGCTAACATTTTTCCCCATTCTGCTACTGTGGAAAAAGTGACTGTGGAGGAATCCATTGTGAATTTACTTGTACCATATTATAACATAGTAACATAGTAACATAGTAGTTGAGGTTGAAAAAAAAGATGTCAGTCCATCAAGTTCAACCTATGGGATCTCCTGCGATCCTAAATTTTATAATTGAAATTAATCCAGTTTAAATATACAAGAGCTCCCTCCTGA
>JABWIB010000167.1:28719-45179 GCA_016617825.1 Platyplectrum ornatum | reverse complement strand
CTCTTTAGCAATTAGTTTTTGCATGTTTTATTACATTCTTTGTAGATCTGGAAGGACTCTGCAGTCCCCTCAGATTTTAANAANTTGAATGCACGCCTCTTTCTACTCATTGATTCCCTTACCTTTTTATTTAGCCACATTGGTTTATGCTTAATGCTTTTTCTTTTGTTTACCATTGGAATGAATCTATGTGTGTGATATACATAATAAATGTGACAAATCATAAACTATACTTTATTCCTAAAGATAATAATAGCTGTGTATCTGTAAAAAATATATTATATGTGCCCAGCATTCTAAAAGTGTATATTGCTTGTGTGCTACTGTGCATGAAAACTTACAATTATAAGTGAGCTAATTATGCATTTGCAATTGTTACCTCAAATAACGTATTGAAAAAATCATTAGACCTCTTAGGAATAAGTCCCAGTGTATTATAATGAACTACTGTGTCCAAGTGGATTACTTACTATGTCTAAATAGATAATTTAAGGTGATAAACAACCCTAATATCCTGTGTATTGAAACCTACTGTGTCTAAATAGATAACCTAGAGTGAAAAAAATACCCTAATACCATGTGCATTGATGGATAGCCCCTGTCATAACATATCATGTATTTGGATACCCCTCAAATGTCATGTAAAGTACACCAACTGCCAGGTGAATGGATCTTTCAGGAAGGTATTATTTTCCAGGTGAGTATTCTTTTTAAGTAATATAAAGGGTATAGTATCAATAAATATAATATCAGGTAAAATAAATAGTGTCAGTAAATATAATATCTGTGTGTACTTAGGGGGACAGGCCTAAATGCATAATTTGAATGCATAGGTCTGTAGGTATATACATTGAATACCAGGCTTTGATGGTGTTGTCTAGTCTCAGTTGTCTGGTATTACAAAATGTCTTAAACTTTTATCCACATACACTCTTGCTTTTTTTGTTAGACAGCCTATATCTATTACTATAGGTCTGCCTGATGGAATTTTCTCATTTTTATGTATTTTGGACAAAGCGTGGAATGTGGGTATTTTGGGGTGTTCCACTTTAAGATATTCCAGGGTTGTCTTCGTAATGATTCCCCTTCCAAAAGGCTTCTGTGATCATCTGTTTATATTCTCTACTGAATTTGGCAGTATGAGTAAAAATAAGTTGTTTATAGCATAGGGATTTATAAACTTCCTCCTTATACATACTGAGGGGCCATAAGACAATGTTTTCCCCTTTGTCTGAGGGTTTTATTAGGGCATCAGGCAAGTCTTCTAGTTCCTTCAGGGCTATATTTATATACACTGTTTTTCATAAATAGTTGGTCCAAATCTTTGGCTACCAATTTTTTCAAAAATCTGTATTGGTGGGCATATTTGGGGCCTTTGGTATATTTAGACTTTTTCTTATAAAGAGGCCTCTGAGACGTCTTTTCTTGTGCATCCTGAGGGATTAATCCTTAATTTTTCTGTAATAAATCCTGTAGAGCTCCTAATGCATCAGAGTCTTCATGAGAAAGGTATGTGTGGCTATCCATGTCTCTATCAGAATTATTCTGTTATTAGATTCTGCAAAAAAAATGTTTGTGCAAAGCCAAGTCCTTTTTCCATTCAAATCTATCTGGTCTGGCTGTGGGAGAGACCTTTCAATAGAACCGATATGTGCACTGTTGTAAGTAGATTTTCTATGAGGTTGACTCCCCTCCTACATCCTGTGGCCCCGCCGTTGTTCGGAGGTTCTCTCTGGTCTCGGGCTGTACCACTTTCTTTTTGTTATGATGAACCCAAGCCCTTCTTGTCCTCCTCTTTTTCTCTCTTCCCCACCTCCTTCTCCCGATGTCCTGCTCCCTTCTAAAAATAAATCCCTGGGGGCGTGTCCGGACGTCGCGCTGAGTGTGCTCCGCTCCCCAGTACAGCAACCGACCCTGTACCTGCTGGTCCTGCTGTGGTCTGGTCCCCTCCGATGCTGGGACGTCCTCTGGCAGCGGTGCTGGGTCTCCCTGGCTGCTCCTTGTTCCTGGCGACTCGTGGGGGACGTGTGATCGGCCGGGTTGGGAGCTGCGCTGCAGCTTGCCGCCATCTTGGAAACCTCGCTCTGCTTCCCTGCAGAGTGCTCTGTGGCGCTCCACAGCTCCTTCAGTGCCCGTCAGCAGGCACCTCCCGGGACCTCCACTGGCTGGGGGTGCCCCCCTTGTTGCTCCACAGGGCTGCAACCCCCCTGAGAGGTCTGTACTGGCAGCTAGTGGACAGTAATTGAGGGTGGTGGCAGGCCTCACCCTCAGTGCACACACTGGTCCCCCCTCTACCTTGCCTGAACCAGTGCACCCCCCTCCCTGCCTCAGGAGTGTAGACAGGGGCATTTGGCTGCACCCCACACCATCTCCTTCCTGGATGCTAGGTGGAGGGCACAGAGCACTGCTGACTCCCACTGCCCTCTGGCCACAGCTGGTTACTGCCTCCCGATCTCCCACCGGCCTGCTGGACCTGGGCTACACCACCTCCTGCCTGCAGCACTACCCCACTTAGGAGAGTCTACCTCTCTGCCGCCTCTCATCTGCCGGGGGGTTCGCCCTGTGCCCCCCGCCTTTAATTTGTGACACACACTGCCACCTCTGAGCTACCTGCCTGCCATGTGTGTCTAACGGNCCTTGCCATGCCCCACAGGGGGAACCGGTTTCGATCTTGCATGTTGTGACCGTCCGTCCCGTGTCCTTGGGCTCCACCTCTATGGTCTGGTGGGCAGAACCCGCAGGAGCACTCAGCAGAAAACCGCTGCTTCCACCGGCTCCACAGCTCTCGAATTGGACCTACTGCACTTCCTCTCGGCCAGACGGGCTCCCTCTCCATTGTCTGAAGACTCTTCCTCTCTGCCTCCAGTGGATCCCCCGCCGACTGCTGTGCCATGGCCGCTCCCGCCCCAGAGGCAGTCTCTCATACCAAATTCAACGAGATCCTCCAGCGTCTTGAATCGTTACCTACTAAGCAAAACCTGCAGGACGCGGAGTCGCCCTTCGGGAGGCGATGAAAACACAAATTACCCCCCTCCAAACAGATGTTGGACACCTGGGTGATAGAGTGGTGGCGCTGGAGGAGGCTGGAGTTGAGGCCTCTGGGATGTTCCGCAGTATCCAGGATCGCTTCGATGAGCAACACAAAGAGCTTCGTGACCCACAACGTCGGGTGGATGACATGGACAACAGGGGCCTTCGCAATACCTTGAGGGTCCGAGGGGTACCAGAAGATGTGCCCATGGAGGGGCTTGTGGATGCTCTCACTGCCATATTCAACGACGTGCTGGAGGCCCACCCTGACAACGTCATACTTTTTGACAAAGCCCACCGGGCCCTCCGACCCAGCAACCTCCAATCTGACAAGCCTCAAGACATTATCTGCCGTCTCCACTACTACCGGGTGAAGGAGGAGATCTCTGAGAAAGCCCGGAGATGCACCTCTTTGGAGTTCAATGGCGCCCCTGTGCAGTGCAGATTTTCCAGGACCTCTCCTGGCACACGCTACAACAGCGCCGGCAACTGAAACCTCTTACGGATGAGCTCCGGAACTAGAAGATTCAGTTCCGTTGGGGCTTCCCGCTCAGCATCATTGTGACCCATAATGGCTGCATTGTGCAACTTAGCGACCCGGAGAGGTTGGAGGCCTTCTGCAAGACCCTCGGCCTGCCCTCAATTTCACTCCCAGACTGGGTTGCTGCCTGGGGTCCCCCAACTAGCCTGCCTCTCCCTGACAGGGGGGCCTGGACCCAGACAAAATCATCTCCTGTGGCCCCTGACCGGTCTTCTGACGCATGAGGCAGCTATCCCGCACCTACCCCCTTGCACCCTAGTGGTCTGCCTGGCCCAGTCTGCGGATGTGGCCTGGCCTTGCACCTTTATGCTCCTGATGGTGGGTGCTCCTGCTGGACTACCCATTGACGCCCTGGGCCCCGCCTGGAGAAGTGGACTCACCTACCGGCCCCGTCGTCCAGCTTGCAGGACCCTCTGGATTCGGACCGGGCCTTTCTGGACCCTGATCGCTGGTGGGCGTACCGTCCTGGTCTACTAGATGCTGGCTTGGACTCCGCTGCTCGATTTATCGTGTCGGGCCAGGTTTCATCATGCCCTCGTATGAGGTTGGAACTCCGCTGCCCTTTTCCCCTACTTGTGCCTGGACTATGGACGCGTCCTGGATGGACTTTCCTCGACTCAGTTACAACCACTTAGATGCCTTTAGTACCCCTGTTCATATCCGCTCCCTCCCCAGGTTGTGCGTGGTACTCGGATCCGGTACCATGCCCATAGAAGCGGATGTTATACTCCCAGCCTCTCCTAGGCTGCAGTTTATAAGTTTTGACATTGTTGTGCTTTGCTTTTTCCTTTCCATGTTTCTCTCGCTTTCTACCTCTTTCTTCTCCCCTCTCCCCCTCTTCCCCAGATCCCCGCAGTGGACCTCAGTGGATTCCGGATGTCATGGCGGCTGTTCTGATGCTGTCGCCGAGACCCCCTCATCCTCCTCGACTCCATGGCCTCGGGTCCAGATAAGTTAAATTTTTTCTCCTTTAACGTCAGGGGTCTTAACACGCCCGAGCGACGCTACAAGCTGTTCACTACGCTGCGGGAGGGTCGGGTAGATGTCGCCTTTATTCAAGAGACTCATTTTAGGGAGGACTCCCTGGTTGCCCTGACGAACGCCTCTTACCCACAGGCCTTTTATAACCACAACCCCGTTGCTAAATCCAAAGGGGTAGCGATCCTGTTTTCTAGACACTTCCCTCTGTGTGACGCTGTAGCGATCCCTCTGGGGCAGGGTTGGGGCTTAATTGTGAAGGGCAAGCTCCATGCACAGACATTTACTTTTGTTTCCCTGTACGTCCCGAATGTGGGTCAGATCCCCTTCCTGCGTAAGTCCCTGGACCGTATTATAGCTGAGAAAGAAGGGGCCCTGATAGTAGGGGGCTACCTTAACTGGATCTTGGAACCCTGCCTCGACTCCACCTGGGGGCTGGGGCGACAGTCTTCCACCTTGCTCCGACAAGTACATGCCCTACTCCACAAGGCCCAGTTGGTTGACATCTGGCATACGCTTCACTCGACTGACAGGAACTATACGTTCTACTCCCCCGCCTTTGATAGTTAAACCCGCATTGATTACCTCTTTATTAGCCATGACTACCACCACCTCCTTCGGGATGCCTCTATCGGACTGACCCCGTGGTCGGACCACTCCCCTGTCTCAGCCTCCTTGTCTCTCCCTGACTCCCTCCCCCATGACAGGACCTGGCGCTTTAATGACCGCCTCCTCCAAGACCCCTATTGCAGGTCCCAGCTGGAGGCGGCGATCAGGGATTACCTCTTCCACAACGCGGAGGGGGATACTTCCCCAGTTGTGTGGTGGGAGGCTCTTAAGGGTGTGGTTCGTGGGCGTTGTATCCAGCTGGGGTCCTACCTTAAAAAACAGAAACACGCCCAGAGACACAGCCTCTTGCGGAGAATTGCTGACTTAGAGGACCATCATAAACGGACTCTTTCCCCGACCATACTCTCTGACCTGACCGCTGCTAGAACCTCCCTCTCCCAACTCCTTGATGACAGCTGCAGTTTGGCTTACTGCAAATACCGGAACCGTTTCTACCAGTGGGGTAATCGGCCTGGCCAGATGCTTGCTAGGGCTCTCCGGGCCCAGCATGCCTCCACATATATTCACTCCATCACTGATCAGGCGGGGGAAAGGTGTATCTGGACCGGACCATTGCTGAGACTTTCTAACCTTTGAGGCTTTATAACCTTGCTTCTCTGGACCCGGGTCGGTTCTGGCATTTGCGGAGGGAGCAGATTGCTGACTATTTAGTGGCGTGTGACTACCCCTGCCTTCTGGCGGCTGATGGTGAGGCCCTGGTTACTGGAGTTAGAGACCGCCCTGAAGGCCTCCCCTTCTGGGAAAAGCCCTGGGCCTGACGGCTTCACCGACTCGTTTTATAAATCCTTCCAACAACTACTCCTCCCGTTCCTTCTCCAGGCGTACAATGCGGTGACCCCGGCCTCCCCTTTCAGTCCTCAATCCTTGGAAGCGCACATCTCCCTAATTCCCAAGGAGGGGAAGAACCCGTCCAGGTGCGAGTGCTACCGCCTGATCTCACTCCTGAACCTGGACCTTAAAATGTTCACCAAATTGCTCGCCAACAGGCTCCAATGTTTCCTCCCTTCTATCATTCACCCTGACCAGGTGGGGTTTGTCCCCGGCCGTGAGGCCCGGGACAACACCACCAGAGCAATCAATCTGCTGCATCTCGCGCAGACCCGTTCCATCCCCCTGATGCTCCTGTCCACGGATGCAGAAAAGGTGTTTGACATGGTGGATTGGGACTTTCTGCAGGGGGTACTCGAGCACCTTGGTCTGGGTTCTGCCTCCCGAGACAAGGTCCTGGCCCTGTACAACTCCCCGACTGCTAGATTACGGGTCAATGGTATCCTCTCTGCCTCGGTTCAAATTCACAACGGCACGAGACAGGGCTGCCCCCTCTCCCCGTTGCTCTTTATCCTGTGCATCGAGGCCCTTGCCCAGATGGTGTGGGCTAGCCCGAGGATCCAGGGGGTACGGACTAATTCGGGTGTGATGAAATTGTCGCTTTTCGCTGCTGACGTGCTGGCCTTTGTGACTGACCCGGTCCGGTCGCTGCACCCCCTGATGGTGGACTTTCACCACTTCGGGACCCTCTCTAACTTTAAGATTAATAGTTCCAAGTCCCTCGCGCTGGGGTTACACATTGGGGATGAAGATATGGCCTCGATTACCCAGATGGTGAGCTTCTCCTGGTGCTCTTCTAGTCTCAGATATTTGGGTGTCCACCTCATGCGCTCCGCTGACCAACTATATGATTGTAATTTCCCTCCCCTTTTGTCTGCCTTCAAGCGGGACCTGCGGGCCTAGTCGGCTCACAAACTGTCTTGGCTCGGTCGTCTGAATACTATGAAAATGAATGTACTCCCGCGGTGCCTGTATCTATTCCAGGCCCTCCCGATCCGTGTGCCCCCTGCATTCTTTGCCGCCGCACAGTCTATGTTCAGCGACTTTGTCTGGGGAGGGGGGTGACCCAGATGCCGACGGTAAGTCCTGCACCGACTTAAACTCTGGGGTGGTGTCCAGGCACCCTGCCTGCATACCTACTATTGTGCTTCCCTGCTTCAGAGGGTGGTGGAGTGGTCCGTGGAAGACCAGCCCAAACAGTGGGTGTCGCTGGTAGCCCAATTTGTGATCTCCCGATCCGTTTCCTACCATGGCTGACGATGCCCCCACGCTCTACCCACCCCACCATTGCCCCGACGCTGGCGGTTTGGAGGGCCACCCGACTACATAGGGGCTTGTCTTCCCGCCTCTCCCCGATGACTCTGCTGGTTTACAACCTAGACTTTCCCCCAGGCCTCCTCCCGGGGGCGTTTCAACTGTGGGTTGACAGTGGGCTCTCCAGGGTGCGTCACCTGGTGGACGGGGGGTCTGTCCTCACCTTCCCAGCCGTTCAAGAGACGTTTCGCTTGCCCCCTTCTGCTGCCTGGCCATACCTTCAAGTCCACCATTTCCTATTCCACCCGTCTCGTAGTGCCCACTTCAGACGACCTGCCACCTCATTCGAGGCCTTAGTCTCTCGCTCTCCCCTCCCTAAACACCTCATTTCCACCATATACAAAATGTTAATGGAGGCAAAATTTCGGGACATATGTCCGGGCCTGGCACCGGGATCTCTCGCACCCCCCTCAGAGGAGGAATGGTCGCGGATGTTTGACAGTTGTCGAGACCCAGCTTAAGATCATGACCCGTTGGTACAGGACCCCCCAAATTCTCCACTCCTATATCCCGGTGGTTTCTGCCATCTGCTGGCAGCGTTCATCAGCAATGGGATACCTGGCCCATATCTAGTGCGGCTGCCCAGGGTTAGCTCACTATTGGAAACAGGTTTTCGAACTCTCTAGGAACATCACGGGCTCTGATGTTCCGGTCAACCCCAAATTTTGGATCCTGTCCCTGCCCTCGTGCTCACCCACGTCGTTTAAGCACACTCTGCTCATGCATCTGGGCAATGCTGCTAGGGCCGTCATCCCGGTGCATTGGAGGTCTCCCGTCCCCCCCTCAATTGCCAAATGGCTCAAGCGGGTGGCGTTCTATCACGACATAGATGCTATCATACTCTCTGCCACGGATCGTTTTCAGGACTACCTCGAGACCTGGGGGCCATGGTTACGTTTCAGGGATTTCGACCATTTCTTTTCCAGGACATAGTCTTCAAATTTATCCATTTTCACATTATACTTTGCAAAGGTATTTTTAAAGGATTCTAAATGATCATATTCTTTCAATTTTGCCCTCAGAGTTTGTACCCCTTTGTGTTGTAGTATTTTCTTTTATTTAATTGGGTGGGTTATAGTTTTATTTTTTTTTCCTGCTTTTATTTTTTGTTCTGCTATTTAGTCAGCTATGTTGGCTGGGGTTGTTAATTACAGTTAGTTGTTCTTATTTAAAGAGTGATTTTGTTAAACTACATTTTTACCTGCTTTCAAACCCCTGATTTCAGATAACGGCATATCTAAGCAACTTTGGAGTAACTGGAGTTTGAACTGGATTTGGACTTTGGGCCAGTACTTTTTGCCAAAATAATATTATTGTTACCTTAATAACCTGTAAGAAATGTCAGTCTAATAATAGTAAGCAGAAATCCTGTGCTTATTTTACACAAACAGGCTATTAGTAGCCTGTTTGTGAATGAAAAAGTGCAGGATCTGTGTAAAAATGAAAAAAAAAAAAAAATATATATATATATATATATAAAAATGTTTATTTATTTATTTTTTTGCTCTGCTCATACAAAAGCTGTCATAGTAATTATGGCGGTTACCATGTTCAGCTTTTGTGAATGAGACTAATGTGAATATTTTCAGCACTAAAATATATATTCACATTAGTTTCATTCACAATAGCTGGCATAGTAACTGCCGCGAGTACTATGCTAACTTTTGATGAATGAAAACCTGTAAAAAAATGTTAATGTTAAAAAATTAAAGGTTAATCCCTGCCCACCCTTACAGAATAAATGTTCGTGCTACAAAACATCAGTGGGGTCAAACTGCTCACTATGGACATGATTCATGGTTTCTGGCGGCTGCACGCACGCACTGCGCAAAAGCGCAGCTCTGAATAGAGCGCAGGGAGAGGAGCATGCTGTATGCCCCGCATCCCTGCACTCATTGAAAAAGCGCAGGGGGAAATAGGAAGGAAGGGATCGTTCTAGGTCAACCCAGCATTTGGTACCAGGAGGGAGAGTCCAGTCAGCCAGTTGGGCCAGAATTGATTGGAACAATTTATCTTATAGTGTATGGCCAGCTTTAGGATATATATCATCTGGCCTCATTGATCTGTCAACACATATCTTTGAGAGTTCTCTTAATACCTGCTCCTCTGTGAAGGTATTTGTGACTATCCCTCTTATATCCATATCCTTCCTTTTTAAATGTGGCCCCATTCCTTTTATTTCTTTTGTAAATGTTGAATAGAAATAATTGTTAACATGATAATACTCACATTATTATGTAAAATCAAATTTGTACATATCTTACAATTTACATGTACAGCCATGTAATCTCTTGGTCATTTTATGTAATGTTAAAGTGTCCAATATCAATAAACAAATATTGGAAAAAAAACTATACTAAAAAAAATAAAGTTGTATTTTTGCAGCTGACTACTGTCATTTAGTCTACTAAAAAGTGTCTTCACTGAGTGTAAGTTTATTGCAGTAACACAGTTTTGTTAATGGTAAATATTGGTCTGTTGGAAGCAATGAATTTGCAGCAGTAACAAGTTTAGTAGAGTCCCAGTGTGAAGTTAAAGTGGCACAACTTTAGCCATTACAGTGCTACAAAGCACAAGTAAATTACATAGCTTAAACCACCTGCAGCCATTCAATCCATCAAATTGTGACAGGGGACACTATGGGGAAGTGACCAGAAGAGAATTTATAGAACAGATGAAAATATAAAATCAACCCTTGACCTGCCACATGGATCTGCTGAAGCAGTGTGATTATTGGTTTTCGGCATTAGTAAACAAACAAATACATTTTGGATTAAATGTAGTGAGTTGAATGAATGGAAATAATTCTATTACAGTTTTTGTTAATATCTTTATATATTACAGATATATTTTTTTATATATGTAATATTGTATTGTGCAATTTCATTTTAATTCATTAAAAATCAACAATCACTGGACAAATGCAAGTTATTTAACCATTTTTTACAGTTTAACATTAATACCACAAAGAATTTGGTATATTGTGTTACATTAATTTTACTGTTTTACACAATTATTCCACTAGATGGCAGAAACACATTTCCTTTTATGGTTTTTGTTTCAGTGATGCTTCAGTGAACTAAACTGACATGTAACTATACACATGGAATAGAAACTTACATCTTAAAGCAAAGTGTATATCAGAGACACAAAGTAGAAACTTATATTAATAAAAAAGATAGAATATTTAGCAGAAAAGATTCTGAAAAGCTCATTCACAGGTCTTTTATAAATGAAACATACATTCATAGGGCCAGATTCAAATCTTTAGGCACTCATGATTAGTCAAGAGTGGGTAAAACCATGTTGAATTGCAGGGGAGGTAAACTGAATTAATTGTAATCAGTATGACAGGTGAGAGATGATGTTTCCTAACCCAAGTCAAATAACAGTGTAACAGTAACGCTGGTCAATTCAGAATGGTTTTACCCACTCTTCACTAAAGCTGGTCATACACTTGAAAAGTGGGTCATAATGACATTAATTTGCCAGGATAATCAGAAAAATTTTAGATTGTGCAGGCCAAAAGATCAATAAGTCGTCTAAAACCTTGTTTTGAACGATTTTTGGTGCCATTTGGTGCCAAAATGGAGCCATACACTATAACGAATTATCTTACGATTTCGAAAAAGCCAAGTAAAATTATGCAATTTCAGTTACAAACTATATGTAATGTAAATAAACGTATTAGCAACATCTGGCACAAACATGTGCCGGTGTTACTAGTGATGTCATTTGCTGATATGTCTGAATCTGATCCTATGTTTCTAACCCAATTACTAATAGCTGGGGCTCAGACTGAGGTCTCTCCCTGGTTTCTACGATTACAGATTGTACATAGGCAAAGCTGCCAGATAGGATCCTCTCTCTGCCTTCCAGCTGACAGTGAATCAGTTTGCAATCTCCTAGCATCCAGTCTGGACAATGACTGTGGACAACATACCGCCTAAGTCTCCCAGGACATTTCACCATGGACATAACTTCATGATAATCTGAGCTATAACTACACTGCTCTGCACTAGATTTATGATTATTGCTCATGCCATATGCTACAATATAATCACAGCAATCAGGTCATAATATGCTAGTTGCATTGATTATTGTATAGTGTGTTGGTAGTATAAGAAAATTACACAGTACATTATTTGCATGTGTAACTCATAGCTCATAAGCATGAACTACTTTGTTTTAGGGTCTTGCAAAACATCAGCCAGCCACTAGGTGTCATTATTCTACTTAAGATGAAATTGCCACGTTTAGTGTGTTAATTACAGCAGATGATGTGTTTTTTGTGTTTTTTTGCTTTTGTTTTTTATTTTAACTACCTCATAACTGTCTCATTTTAAACTAATAAAGGTAAAAAATAAAAGTACATTTTGTCTGCTGATTATCCTTTTAGAGCAGTTTTCTCAGTTCCACCTCACTAATATTAGTTTGTTAATGTTAATGAAACAGATGGGTTTTATTAAAGCAGTCTGTCTGGTGTGCCACTGCTTAATATACCTTTGAGCTGCATTTTTAATACATATGCAAAACTATTCAGATAAGAGACCCTTTATACAAAGTTACTATAATAAAGAATACGAACTCTTTTGTCTACATTTTTATTGTTATATGTTTTTTTGTCTATTTTTTGTGATTGACATTATGCTAAACCAGTCTACTGTAGGTTAACCACAGTGCCCCTTATCTGGAGCTGTGGTCACCAGGGAAGTTCCGACCCTGCTCAAACCTGTAACGGCAACTGCGTCGGGACTCAGGAGCACAGTGTGGCTTGTTAACACAGAGAAAACACCAGAGAAGACTTCAAGCAAGACGAGAAAGAATACGGCAGGAAACAACCGGGACACCGTCATCAAGACAGAAGATGCCATCCCTACCTAAACAGCGCAACAGTCATTGGCGCCAACTCCCCTGCACACCACCGCTGATAAGGACACAAGGCCCTGGATGACTGCATTAAAAAATTGGCGTTATCTTTCCCTTATATGCCACCAATGGCTAGGCTTTAGTCCTAGGCAAACATCGCATATAGGGCGTTAGGCCTAAAACAGCATACAAGGCATTGATGATTTTCATATTGTTAATAAAATGCTAGGCCCAGGTAAAAGGTAAACATGTACACAATGCTGTGTCACCATAGGATCTCTCCCCCTGAACTTTTCCCCTTGTGTGAGAAACACCCCCTACACCGCCAATTAACAAATGGAAGTCCTGGGAACTAATTGCGCATGTTATTGCTGCTGTCTATTGGTAAAAAAGAAGGTAGTAAATGAGAGGACTCCTGTAAGTGTCTCTAGGATCAGCAACAGGTAAAATAAGAGTTTTGTGTTTACGCATAAATTGGCACAATAAAGTTGTTAAGACCGGTGTTGTATCTGTGTTCCTGTTATTGTATGTTAGAAAGTTCCAGTAGTTTAGATAGATAGGGTAGGTTGCTTTATCTCTGATTGCTTCACCAGGTATGACGACAAGTCCAGGAGAAGCTTTTACAGGTAAGAATGTCTTATTTTCATTTCTGCGTGGCTCTTACTCTGTGAGTAAGGTAGAGTCCCAGCATCTCTGGCTGGTGACTCTATGCTCCATTGTCCCCAGATCCAAGGCCAGACCAACCGGGTTTCCCTGAATTGGCGTGCTAGGTCAGGTACCTGCTGGCATTGGGAACCCTGGACACTCCTTCATCCACTCTTTTCCGGTAAAGAACAGGAGTGCTGCCAACAGGTAAGCAAGCCTGAGCCGTCATCTGCAAAAAGGTAAGGTAAAGACTCACCACCCAGAGCTAAGGAGAGGGAAAGCTAGACAGGTACTTACCTTACACACTGCATGTGCTTCCAGGATTCATTTGTGGAAGTGGTACACTGTATCATAATGTGAAAGCAATGGTATATGGCATTTCATAGAGCCCTATAACTAACTGATATTGTTTATGTGTTCTGCAATGGGTGCCAAATGAACAATGAAACTTGCAGTTCAAACTGTGCTTAGGGAAATATTAGGATCATTATAGGAATGTATAGGTATGGGCATGTTTATAAGATTTTTCTAATTGTGCTATTTGAATAAAAGTAAAATCAACATCAAATAAAAAAAACCATGGGCTTATATTTGGGTCCTTTGATGCAGATACTTTAAAACCAATTTTATTTGTCGGACATTTATTATTATAGATAACTTGAACATCCTCTTTGCCACCCTGATGTTATACAATTTATTTAAAACCTACATTAGAACAGTGTATTAGGGGATAGCATTTGTTAAGAGACATTATATTTACCATGTGATAATTACCAGACACATCACTGTATTAATAATTAGTATATGGATCAGCTTGGGAAATCATCAATAATCAGTGTGTGCTTTATTCTGACACCATCAGCTCAGTCATTAAATGTGAACACAAAAGCTGTTGTTAATTAAGTGACAGATGTAAAATATTCTATATGCCTGTTTTCACACAATTAGATATGGACATAGTTTTTCAGTTTTACGTATTTGTAGGAGAAAGTGTCTGTAAATAC
The DNA here is from genome assembly GCA_016617825.1 of Platyplectrum ornatum. NCBI lineage: Eukaryota > Metazoa > Chordata > Amphibia > Anura > Limnodynastidae > Platyplectrum > Platyplectrum ornatum. The sequence continues at coordinate 31,340 of JABWIB010000167.1, read as the reverse complement.
TATTACTTGTGGCAAGAGGTGTATACTTTCACTACCTATTAACTTTTGGCAATTTCATAGTTAAAGCTTAAGACTTTTATGTCACTTTTAAGTCAAGTAGACACCAGCCCCGGTGCCTACCTCACATATGCACACCACCTCTTGCCGCTACACAAATTGCGAACATTATAATAGAATTGATTGCATATGCGCCATCTATTCTGCATCCACTTTCACAAGTCCAGGCTGTGGAACAAGATGAGTTTTCCATTGCCTGATCTGGTCCATTGTTATTAATGGGCCTCTTCCAGAACTACAAGGTAATGTTTTAGCGCTCATATGGATGGAAATTAGTGGAAGGTCTGGTGTGGGAGAGCTGTTACTATTAATCTATGGCGCCACAATAAGTCCAGTGTTTACTTACTATTAATGTGAAGATTATAGCAAAAGCGCTGCTCCTCGCATAGGATTTGGTGTAGTGTTAATAGGTTGCTGAGTTGAAAAATTACAGTTCCTGGTTGAACAGTGGAATAGTCAATGTTTTTGTTGGGTAATGCTGGTATGTGTATATTTGTTCTTCTATGGAAGATACCTGAGTTTCTGTAGGAGTGGAGAGTGTGTGTAATAAGGAAAAAAAAGTAGGGGGTAATGGAGACAAAGAAAAATGTCCAATGGTGAAAAACGTATGGTAAGAAACTAAAATGCACTCAGTGGCTGCTTAGCAAGGTTTCTTCCTGTTCCTTTCTGCTGTTGTTGGTCAATTCATTCTCTATCTGCTGTGTATATGTGTTGATATTATCAATCTCGCCTGTAGGTGTCCTCTTTGTAATGCTTCAATAATGTTACATCGTCTCTGTGATCGCAGGTGGTCCTGTCTATTCAGTGTGCTCTGATTCATTTTCCAGTTAATTATTGCAGAAGTCGGGCCTGTAGCTGGCTAATGTATGAGCCGGTGGCTTAGTGTAATGTCCTGTCATATACTAAGCTTGTGCTTTTTGTGAACCGGTAGTCGGTTTTAGTATATCCTGCCTTGTTTTTGGCTAGATGATTCTTGATGGAAGGTAGTGTTGAGCCTTGTAAGGATGCATTCCAGAGGGAAATCTATATTAGGGGTAGCGCTTGTATGCAGATTGGGGTATTCCTTACTGTGTTTGGGATATCCCTTATTAAGTGTTTTCACACTTAAGGGGCTGTTCTAATGGACCAGTTCGTGACTGCAGATTTTAAGTTGACTGCAAAGATAATTGGTGTACATGGCTGTGGTGTATTGTTATAGTAATAACTGATTGAGGAGGTATACAGTGCTGTAAAGCAATTTAGGATTCTTATTAGACCTCAGGCATAAGTGGTGTATGCGTTACAATTGAGAATTCTAATCTGACTGCAGGGTACTGTGGTGTAATATATTGGACCTGGTTGTGATGTTGGTTGGGGTGGGCTGTAGGGGGCAAGGCTGGTATTTGGTGAAGTTGCGGGTAGGTGTTTGTGATGGAGGTAACATTGAGGGCATCCTGGCCAGCCACAGGGATGAGCTAGTGAAAGTGAGGTTGTGGGTGGAATGTGACACTAGGGATAATCCCAGAGGTCATAATGTGTTTTTGTGAAGTCCTGATTGGTGGCAACAGTGAGGTTGTAGGTCTTGGGGTATCTAATGGTGATAATAATTTAGTGCTGGCAATTGTGGGGTATAGGATGATTAAGGGAGGGGGTATAGGTAGATTAGGGAATTACTTGATGTGGGTAGGTAGGTTGGGATTAGAAATGTTCAATAGTTGGGTTGAGATTGGATGTGGTGGGTTAAGTTAATGGACAGAGTTGAAAAGTGGTCAGGTGATTATGGACTGTAGGCCTGTGTCTATATTAAGACCTTCTGCCTGTGTTGTTTTGAGTAGGAAAATCCACTTAAGTTCTGTTTTGTTAATCATCTTTGTCTACTCTTCTCCAATCTTTGTGTGTCATTTCAATGCCTGTAAAAATTAGACCTTTCGGGTCCTGATTGTGGTATTTTCTGAAATGTTTCAATACACTATGTATTCTGAGTCCATTCTTGATAGCCGTGTATGTTCCAAGATGCATTCTTTCAGGGTTTTTGAGGCCTATGTATTGTAGGCCACATAAGCACTCAAGTTAATGTGTGGCGAATTGACTGTTACAGGTGATTAAGGATTTTATATTGTATTTTTGTGATGTCTGAAAGGTTTTGATGGGGCAGGTAGGATTGAGGGTTTTGCTGCCCATGCAATTTTCACAGTGGTAGAAAGCTGGGTCCTACCTGAGCCATGTGGTGTTTTTAGGTGGTTCCTAGCTAGGTTTGTTGTAGATTGGGTGCTTTTTTGTATAATAAAGATGGTTATTCACCTATGATTTTGGAAATGGTGTCGTCATTTTGTAAGATGTGCCAATGTTTTTATAGTATTTGTTGGATGGTTTTGGTTTGGTAATTGTATTGGGTAATAAAGTTTATCCTATTTTCTTGATCAGTCTTGTCTGTTTTTATGTTGCTGATCCTCTTTCCAGGACACTGCAGGCGTTTACATATGGGGGTATATTTACTAAGCAGGGAATTTGCTGGGGAATTGAAAAGTGGGGAAGTTGCCCATAGCAACCAATCAGATTCGAGCTCTCAGTTTCATTTTACATAC
>JABWIB010000167.1:0-25703 GCA_016617825.1 Platyplectrum ornatum | reverse complement strand
GCAATTCAACATGATTTTACCCATGAGAGTGTAACTCATGGGTGTAAGTCATGAGAGTGAAAAGCTGAATCCAGCCTATTGTTCTTATCCTACCCAAAAGGCAAAAGGTGTATCTTAATTGAACCAAAAATAAAAGAACCGTAACGGTTAATTTTTAAAAGTTATTCACAAAAAAGTATGTTATAAATACACAACATAAACTAATGCAGATTAATACTCTGCAAATGTTGTTGTCATTGCATTCCTATTCCACACACCCAAATCTGTTCTGAAAGCCATCCTGATATCTGATGCATTTATACAAAGTAGCCCTGCTTGCTATTCATGATATACAGCAGTACCTGGCATATGACTATAGGCAGACATTGTGTGAGTCTGTAAGTGGATCAGGTATAATTTCTTTTTATCAGTTGTCATTGTCAGTGCTGAACAATTCGGTAATGGCTGTTCATTTCTGTGGCAGCAGAATACTTTATCTTCGCTGAAGTGATATCAGTAAAATATTTATATTGAATTAATACTCTAGAAACCTTGTCTGACAGGCATAATCCCTCTCCGTATATTTGCAATCCACAGGTGAGATGTCTACAGGGTCATGAAGTGTACTTGTCAGTGATAACACTGGTGGGGATTTTAATCCTTTTGAAATATAGTCGCTGTCAGTAGTGGAGGTTTATGTAGAAAATGACAGGTGCATCTTATTGTAGTATTTGAAGACATTCAATGCCAGAAAAAATCAACAGTTGTTAAAAAAATACTCTGGAATAGATTGTAAAAGTGTCCTGTAGATGTAACAAAAATTACTGTAGACAAAAGGGAAAAGGTTGATAGTACTTATATGACCTGGTTAGGGTTGTGGGCGAGATGTGTCACAAAGGATCTGGAGAAATAGGGAGGACTACAAACTTTAACAAGCTTTTTTACCCATAAGGTGCATAGTGATGATCTTTAAACATTAAGAGTAGCCACCAGTACAATTCCATTTTGCTGGTAAGAATTTCTATATTTGTATAGCTGTGATTGTCCGGACAATTTACTGAGCAACCAGTATTTATCTTAAAATGTATAAACCTTTGTATACTCTCTACTGCGCTGTTCCAGAATCTGAAACAGTTTAATGTATGTGCCTTTACATTATTTATTATATTTTCATTATTTATAGACAGGAGCTAGACCAATCAAAGTGTTTTCAGAAAGTGTTTTCAGAAATACTTATTACTTATTGGAGGATTCTGAATTAATTGACTGTTTTATACAGTATATTTCTGTTTCTACTTTGAAATGAGTATTTTATTGTATTATCTTACTCTGCCTTACCCATGTCAGATATTGGGCCGATTCAATTCGCTTCACTTGAAGTTTTTCCCCCGCAAACAGTGTAAGATAGAAATCTCACATCATTTTAGCTAGCGGCTCAAGGAGCCACAAATAAAAAGATGCAATTTCTCTGTAACCATCTTTTTCCCATTTTCGTGACACATTGAATCGGCCCCATTGTGTACCAAAGTGTTCTTTTTTTGCTTACCTAAGAAACTAAGCTGCTATCTGTGAAAGTGTAAATGCGAGCCCAGAGTACATCCGCCTGTAAACTTCTGCCTGGTTTTTATGTCTCTGTAAATGTCCAATCTGGCAACTCAACTAATTTAATTACTAATTTGTAGATTGAGTATCTCTCTCTTTCCAATTCTGTTTTTATGTCCTTAGTCAAGTAGTGGTTCAGCACAAATTCTAGTTCATTTCCAAGAGGTAGACCCTGAAAACATCTAAATGACAACTAAAACTTGAAGGTGACTGCCAGAGACAAATGCTACTAAATGTGTAAGATAAAATACATTGAATATAAAGTATCATGTTACCCGAACACACTAGCAACTTAAATATATGAACAGGTGTTTCAATTATATACTCACAATAAATATAGCATAATAAATATATAAACATTTTTTCATTTATCAGCTTTAAATATATCAACATGACCTTAATATATTAGAATAAGTACATTGCTAAATCTACAACTTCTCCAATTAATTTTATTAATCTAACTTCTAGCGGTACCTGTCTAGTCTACTTAAGTATAAGCTGTGTTCAATGTGTTTTTTAATCATTGGAGCTCATTTATTTTGTAATCCAAAATGAGTTGGCTTTAAATGCAGCACTGCAATGTTCCCGCTTTTAGTTGGAATGGTAAAATAAGACTTATAGTAATGGATCAGTTCCAGACAAATAACTAGTGTAAAGTTATGAGTGGTCTGAATTGTTGGAGTGCAGTGGAGGAAAATTTCATTAGTTGCAATCAGTATTACAGGTGAGAGATGATGTTTCCTAGCACAAGTCTCATAACAGTGTAACAGTAACACTGGTCAGTAAATGTGTAAAATGTGTTTCTTTTGTATTGCCTCCCTGCATCTACCAATATCTCCATATGATCATTCTTAAGCCCAAATTACTAACCATCTAGGATCACTAACTAGAGGAGTTAACTGTTGAAACATCTTCCACCCGATAGTAAAATCTTCACATCTAACTAGCATCACTTTGATGTAAGTCCTCACCATTCCATATTTGGGACTTATAACCTTATCTGCTGTTTTTACATACTGTTATTTTGATATTTGATATGTTCTTTAATTATTTTATTGTATGATTTTATTTATTTAGTAAAGATTTATGATATATCCTTCCAAACACCTGTGTTGGTTTGATGTATCAGCCATCTGTGCATGGCCTCTCCATGTAATTTTACTAGCGCTGAAAACCTTTTAAAACTATAAAAATTCGTACCCCTACCTCACTCCAATGAACTCACCTCCCCTTCAATTATCCATACAATGTGTCAAAATATAGGTTACGGAAAGGTATTCCAAAATGTCATACTGGCCCGAACCTACTATACCTATACTATACTATATATATATATATATATATATATATATATATATATATATATGTATATATATATATATACTATATATATTAGTATAAGAATTATATTATATAGTTGTCTTTGAACAGAGTGGTCAAAAGTATCCCCAACAATTTTCTCTGTCCATTGCAGCTTCCATGCAATACAAACACAAAACATGGTGCAATTTGGTCTTGGAAAGGGACAGAGGTGGAGCTGTTGGACATTTTATACCATAATTCCAGCACTGATGGTCAGTATCAACTTTCTCCCATCCTTGAAAACCCTCTGTTTTGGAATTATACCTAACACTGCCCATTGGGGATCACAGGGGACCTAATTAACCGAATTGCCAGCAGCATATTTGTACACAGAAAGACAGAACCTCCTAATGATTGGTCAGTCCCACAGACAGTAGTACAGATCCGCTTCTGCCTGGCACCATCAAAGACAATAATGTGATGGAGTGAGTCCCTTTTGGTATTGTTTGAGAGGCGACAGGTAGGAGTGTTGGCACCTATCGAGAAATAGCTCATTTTACAATAAGGTGGCCATTCACGGAAACGATTCCTGTTTCCGCAGGTTTTGGACAGATGTTGCATAAGATAAGACCATACATGATGCAAATATTGGTCTGACAAAAAACCCAGCTACATAACCTAAAATCGGTCTGGTGCACACACGGCACGAAATTAGTTCCTGACGTGCATAAAAAATACAGAAAACATCGGTAGCGATGTTGGCCTTTGCCATCCACGGCAACACATAGGACCCCTGAACTGATAATCAATCAGAAATTCTGAAGGATAAATTTGTCGCCACCGACTAGTGCAGTCACAAGACCGAAACGAGTTTTTGACTAACGACCGAAGATTAAACTTTGTTACGATATTCGTTCCCGTGAATGGCCACCTTTAGAGTTAGCAGGGAGTAATTTAAAAGAGAATTTTACCACCTTCAAGAGATCAGTGATAGTAAGGGAAGGGAATCTTGTCCTCCAGTGCACTAAACCAGTCAGTCTTTGGTCAGCTCAGACGGTCACATGCTTCCTAGGGCCAAAGGTAGTGAAGGCACACTATTTAAATTGCTGAAACAGTCTCACCTGTGCCAGTACAAAAGGTTCCTTTTGCATTGTTCCTGGTTTCCAGTGCAACTCTAGTTTTCTGAATCCTGCAAGTAGCTGTACCTTGCTGTTAACCGCCTGCACAACTCTGCAATTAACCACCGCAGTTCCAGTCTGCACAACCTTGCTGTTAAACACTGCAGTTCCAACCTACACAACTCTGCAATTAACCTTCACAGTTCAATTCTGCACAACTCAGCATTTAACCCCTGCACTCTCAGCCTGCTCAACTCTGTTCACTCTCATTAAGCCTCATCCAGTCGCCCAGCTTCCAACACACCTCAGTAACAGAGTCCAGCTCCACTTAGCCACCAAGGAAGAGCACAATAAAAAGGCGTTCCAATGATGAGTGCGTATATACTTCTACCTCCTGTCTCTGACATTGAAGATGCTCTACATAACTATAGAAGTTAACGTCCAGGAAGTTAATACCATCATTATTCTTTGGCTGTATCAACTTTTGGAGACTAATTCTAGCTCTTCCCCATACCAGTAGGGCATAGCCCAGGTGATTTAAGTGAGTTATGCCCTACTTCTTAGGCAATAAAGGTAGCACCTGCAACACATACTGCCAGTACGGGAACACCACCAGTTTTATAAGACTCTTTCCCCTATAGAAAATGCCTCACGGGTGCCACACTTTAATGTTTGACTTTTGTTTGTGTTTTTACTGTAAGAGGAAACCTATGTTTATATTATTGTTGATTGGCACATACAATATTTCTGAAGTGCTTTCTAACACAATTAACAAGTGGTATGATTCTAAAAAGGTTTTGGAGTTGTACAGATTAATGCCGTTTATTAGCTATAATGTAATATGATATAGAGCTATTCATTGTGTGTAACAATACAGATTATAGTGTCCTAATCATGCCAGCTGACAAAAGAGAGGCAGGTAAGAACATCAGAATTTTAAAGCTGACAGAGTTATTGGTTTTATCTTAAAAACATACAATAGAGCAGCTTTCATAAGTAAGCTGTGTAATGTAAATACTTGAGTTTCTTTTGATATAACTATTATAGGGTCATATAAATCAATTTAAAGCAACTGTGTAAAACAGCAGCAGCAACTTAGTGAATAACTGAAACAATTATGCCAGATGATGTCAAACCACCCTGCAAAGCCCCTTATTCTTCTATTTGAATTATTTTTAGCCTGCACTTCTGTTTTAGATGTCCAGTTTAAAAGTAGTATAAATGTGTAGAATAATTAATAAATTGCCAACACAGAGAACGCAATACAATTTTTGTGGAAATGGTTGCGTTGTAGACATTGATACGTTTGACAACTCCCCAGACCGACTGTGGACTGTTAACATTTTATTTGCTAGTTTAATATAGACAGATATTCTATTGAAAAGGGTACTAGCTTCTTACTACTCCAGTGTCCCTTTAACTGATTTTTTGGAGGGATACAAACTCAATATATATTCCATGTGTACAAGGCTGACCTAGCCCAGAAACCAAGCACAGCCCCGTTCCAAAACCCATAACCCGTTCTTAGTCCAGTTCGCATAGTAGAAGGGGGGGGGGGGTGCGCCTTTCTATAGAGAAGTAACCTTCAGGTTGGCTAATTATTTATGCTGGGTATGATATAACCCAGTATGGAAATAGGCAGCGAGGCAGGGATGTGCTTTTGGTAACAATAAAGAAATATATCGTTGCTATTACAATATTGCTTCAAATTCTAGCTGTGACACTTGCATTTTTATTTAACTTGGAGCACTACTTAAATCAGTGTCACCTACAAGACGCACACTACATAGCAGGTTTTATCTAGGTTTTAGTTTAACCCCATCACCTTTTCTGCAAATTAATACACTACCCCCAACCTCCTTGTCTTCACAGTCACAGTTTGAACAGGTGATAGGTTAAGTTTATTCCCCAGAAATATACAGAAACACACTTTTGACAACGTAGAGCACAGTTTACAAAAAAAATTTGATTGGGATAAATAAGCCTTACCATTTTCTTTACAATAAAGGTTTACCATGTAAAAAAGAAAGAAAAAAAAACAACCAAAGCATGAAAGAATTCTGACTCGGTTAATTAAAACTCCTTATTTAAAGTAAAATACATTCTTCAATAAGTATTTTTATATTTGTCAGAAAAAAAGTGTTTATGGTAGTCTTTAATGCTTGTATTTAAAGAGGTGATTGTAATTTACAAAAAAACACACTTATGGCTTCATGTAGAAAAACATATAATTAAGAAAGCTTAATGCAGTATAAATAAGCATAGTTTAAACATAATTTTGTGTGTCCGATATAACACTCCGCTCTGGATAGTATGGAGTGAAAAACATAAATTAATTTAAAACATGCAAACACAGCCATGAGATGTGGGTTGTACAGCAAGATCATATAGCAGTTTGCATTTGCATTGTAATTTATTACAGTAATTTAAAATTCCCTTAAAATGAGTATAAATTGCTTACACATTTTTTAAATAACAAAAAAAAAATAACTGTAATGTAGTATATGACCCAAACCTGTGTTAATGAATGAGTGACACAATGAAATCATTAATACATTTCTTCTTTCTTTATTTTTAACATGTTTATATTACAAATAGGGCCATTTGATCATATAAAATGACCTTCTTCCATTTACACCCTAATCTGACATGGTGCAGGAATTTGTAGGAATCAGAGGGACTTCCACTTTCTAATTAATGTTAATATTGTGAAAAGAAATGTAAACACGGGTACTGTCCATAGCCTGAGTAGCCTTGTGTTCGAATTTCTGTGCTCTCCCCATGTGCTTCCATATGTAAAAATCTATTTTCCCAACCTTCTGTGTACCCCGTAGTTATCCTGTGCAGCAATGACTGTTAATTAATATTTTCATTATTTGCTGCGATAATTAGGAAAATCTGTGTTATTGTGGCTTGCTCCCATTCAGAGCAACAGTGCAGAGGGTCTGCTTGTCCCACTCCCCTGTAGCTCTGGCAGGTTTGAGAAGGACCGCCTAAGAAACCAATGGGGAGGAGCCCTGTCTCTAGGATTGGCCAGTGGTAACTGTCGAATCACATGTGACAGCGGTGAGCCAACCAGAGCTTGCCGCATTGACCCTGCCTCCGGTGGCCATTTTTTATTCGCCATAGGGCAGAGCAGGAAGAGGAAAAGAGAGGCATGGGATGCGCTAGGAAATGTCTAATGCATGTCAATTCTGTGGGAAATCTCTGCCTGTTTCTTACAGTCTCTACATAACTGTCTAATGCAGGGGTTCTCAACCACGGTCCTCAATTACCACTGTACACGTTTTCCAGTTCTCATCACAACCATAAATATTGTGTGAAATCACCAATTATTATGAATTGCCACAATAATCATTCTAGTGTGTGGCTCAGATAAATTTGCAAAACATCAGATTATCCTTCCAGAAAGGCGATATCTGGGAGGACACTATCATATAGTGTGTGGACAGGGTCTGTGGGTAGGGTCTGAATATTGCACCCTGTACCCACGCCCCCACTCACAATTTATCCTATTTAAACCACCCACCCACCCGCATATTCTGCGCTTTCATCCACCCGTGCACTGTCACCTCTGGAGTTCTTCTTCCTATTCTCTTGTAAGCAGCCACTTAGTTAAAAGATATACAGGAGGCTCAGCAGCAAATCGTCTGCAAAAGCCTCCTGCCAATCTCAGTAGACCCTCCCTCCTCACCACTGATTATCGCTTTAGTGGTGGCGATAATCAGGGCATTTCCAAGGGAAAGTTGTCATGGCATGGCTTATTCTGTCCCGTTTTTGGCATACTAAATGTTGGGAGCCATGCATTTGAAAACATTGCAATGCAAAACAGTTTGTTTACAAGCAAATTAACGTTACACTATAAACCTACATCTTAGCTGTCAGCAATTTTATAAGAATGCAATTAGCATAGCACACTATAAACAACACTATTTGCTTTGCAAAGGTGCAAACTATAAAGATTCAAAAGCAAGTTAGCTTTCAGATGTTTTCCATCAGCCTCATTGTGTAACATATAAAGTGCTTACAGTATGCTGTCATAGATCTGGGGTAATATGATCCAAACACGAGGAACACATGGATGAACGGAGTGCTGCTGGGTTATTAAGATTAATACTGCGTTCACATTGTCTGTGGTGTAAAAGCTGCGGGGAAAGCCGTTGTTTAAGCCGGAAACGCCGGCTTTACAGTGAAGTGTTCAGTTTGCTTTAAGAAAGCTGATGAGCCGGCGAAAAACCTCTGCCGATCCTCAGGCGCCGTTTTGAAAAGGCAACATTCAGATTGCCTACAAACGGCGCCTTTTACACTGGGGCCGTCGTTTTTGCTGAAAACAACGGCTTTATTTGGCAATGTGAACGGGGTATAACTGAACACAGGGTATTCACAAAACAGCATGAAGCAAACTCGAGGAGTAACACAGAAGGGTGCAAGCAGGGCCGGTGCTAGGTCTCCGGGTGCCCCAGGCAGACCTAGCACTGCACCCCCTGTCAAAGAATGACGTAGCGGCGTGACGCCATGAAGACACGTACCGGCGCAATGTGATGGCGTTACACCACAACAGAAAGTGGCAGAGATTTGGAGGAGTGAAGAGGTGAAGAAGAAGAGACAGATGGGGCAATGAGCTGGGTGGAGGTGGGCTCTGGAGTGACGGCCAGACAACTGTTCTGCTGGAGAAGTGATTAGTGGTAAGCACTATGCTGGGCTCAGTATATATGAGAAGTGAGAGATCTGCTGACAGTTCTTGTTCTAATTGTTGGGGATGGGAAAGACTGAGGTGATGACTATAAAGATGCATGCTATTCTTATATTCACTCCATGGCATTATACTTCCGCTCTTTATTCATCCATAAATAATTCTATATCTACTCTTATACTGCTGCTTCTCTCACCATCCGGGAGACCTGGGGGAAAGTGGGAGACATGCGAGAGTGGGAGACCCACGGGAGAGTGGGAGAGCTATGGAAGTGGGAGAGCTGCGGGATTGAAGCGACAGGATGGAAGCGACAGTAGGGAGCTTAGCCCCCCCCCTTCTCAGGCTCCCCCTGGAGGCACTCCAGTTATGCTGTAGGATCAGGTAAGCTGTTTAGAGAGCACTTTACCCTATCTTCCCATAGCAACCAATCAGATTCAAGCTTTCACTTTTATTTTACACACTGGAGAATGTGAACTCAAACTTTGCTATGGGCAACATCACCATATTTAAATCTCACTGCAATCTCACCGCTTAGTAAATATACCCCGCAATGTTGGATTGAAAATAATCTAAAAATAAGTGGAAACATCTGTAAACTGTACCTAAACTTTCAATCATAAGCATGTTTCTTTCCCTGTGACATCTATAGCACTTTAAACAAGATTATATCATTATACCAAGAAGATGACACAGAGCCAAGTGTTCAGTACTTTATTTGAGGCATTAGCAGCTAGGGACCAGGGCCTAAATTCACTAAGCGGAGAGTTTGCTGGTGAATTTGAAAGGTGGTGAAGTTGCCCATAGCAACCAATCAGATTCAAGCTCTCAGTTTCATTTTGCATACTGGAGAATGTGAGCTCGAATCTGATTGGTTGCTATGGGCAACTTCACCACCTTTCAAATTCACCAGCAAACTCTCCGCTTAGTGAATTTAGGCCCAGATCCAGAGTTACATACTATTGAATTTACAAGCAAGTGAGCAAAACCATGTTGAATTGCAGGGGAGGTAAAATGAATGCTAGTGTTTGCATGCAGGGAGAATACTTTGCCTTTGCTTATTTCAATTACTGTTCCACTGTTTTTACACTTGGACTAGGAATCATCATCTCTCAACTAATGTTTGCAACTAATGAAATTTACCTCCCCTGCAATTTAACATGGTTTTGCCCATTTGTAACATTACAGTCGTAGGTTCAACAATACGTAAGTCTGGATACAGTAATAGGAGCCTTAGTGTTAAAGCGTTTTCTCAGCTGCTCTCTATTCTGTGCAGTTCTCTATGGCATCCTGGCATATTTTAAAGCATTAACAGTGTATAAATAAGGATATTACATTCCAATGCTGTTTCATGCAATAGATATTAAGTCTCAAGCAATGACAAAATGCACAATATTGATAAAACTTTTTCCTAGGGTGTCACAATATACAAAACTCAGATTCTTGAAATTGAACAAGACAAAAAAAAGTTGACATAAAAATCTATTTACCCCTTCATACTTCCATAAACCGTAAAAGTATATATCCTCCAAGGATTCTTCTCTCACTGAGAAAATGTGTGCGTTTCCATGACAACACACAAAACTGATATCGAGCTTGCCCGAACCTTGAAACGTACAACAGTGAATAGAATTCTTAAATATTAAATGAAAAAATAAATAGTTTTTATTTATTTATTTTTTTTAAGAGTTTACAGTTTCAGCAGGCTTTCTGGTCTCCGTAATACTCCTGGGGAGGCTTTATCTACAGCTGAAGTTCACTTGATGTTCCATATTTTTATTTTTTTTTCCACCAATAAGCCTTTCCTTGATATTGATCCATTTCATACGTGAGATGATATCCCTTCCTTATAAATAATGCTGAGAGTTTGAGATGCAATCTCCAAATGGTTTTCTTCGTTTGAGCACCATTATCACTTGCGGGAAAGAAACAAGTTTCACTAAAGGGATGTTTATATAATGTGCATTTAGAGTAGCAGATTTTTAGAAGAAATACAATTTATTAATAAGAATTGTAAAAAAAAAACATCAAAGCTATATAGATCAATATGGATCACGTCATTTTGCTGTTTGAAATAGACTTTCATTCTTTACTGCAAATATTATTGTAATGTAAAAATGACAACGTTATTATTGCTGTTAACAGTGGTGACCATGGATAATTGTAGGTAAATGGCATTTCTCCTTTGATATATAATGCAGACTAAACACAGTCATGTAACTCATATTCCAGCCATGTGCAAAAATCTGATTTTACACTAGGGTGCTTTATATAGGGAAATAATTCTACAATGTTCATTTTTTTAGTTTCTTATCTCATAAAATCCAGCGGTATTTTGAGTAATTATTTTCAAAACAAACTTACGTGAGCTGCAAACAAAATCTGATTATGTGTGCACTGAGTATATATGATTATTACTTTATAGAATCACCATTTGCTTCTTAGAGTCACACATTATGGTTTTTTTTACGACGTATAAATCAGGTCATTTGCGCGTTTTGCATGGGTAAATGACCTAGAACCGTACCTGGTTTCCACTGATTTCCACAGTGCAGAAGTTGGGCAGATTTCCTCGAAGTGCACAGATGTTACCAGATGGAATTCCTAGCACTCGGATGATTTCTGAGAAAGGGACACATGGTCCTGAAACGCGTAAAAGCGTGTTTAATGCACAGATCTCCCCTCTGCATCGACTTGGACTTTCTACTTGTCGAAACAGTGGAGCCACCTTGCCTGCCCGGGCTCCTTTCCTGAGCGTATTGAAACAGTGAATACATTCATTGAACAGGTGGATGCCACAGTTGAGGAACATGCCATAAATGTTTGATAGAAAGCACTTACCCTCAAAAAAGAATATCAAGAAAATAGACAATGCCTGGTGAGTTAGCAAAGGACGAGCTCTCATTTGACGCACTAAAAAGTTTTCAACATAATGTTTTCTATATAAGCATTGATGATTGAAAGACAGTAGCTGAGTTGGCCGAAGTTATTATTCAACTTAAAGTTGAGCTGCTAAAATGCAGCTCTAAAAATCCATGCCCTCTTGGAGTCACAGAAGAAACAGCAATAGAGATCAAGAGGAAGTCAGAGATGCTAAAAATTTTGCATGTGAAAATTACCTTATTTGCTGCTACCGACTTACACGAAACCTACACGAAACCTTTTTCCAGGTTTCATGTGAAAGAGTGTTCTTGATTGCACAGGATATTTTAGAGTCACAGCTTTTATTGAACATTGAGTGTGATATTAATAGATTTGCAATGTTCTCTTATGTTCTGAAAAAAATGCTTTTGTAAGACTGGTGATAACTTTGTCTGTTAGTTTGTGTTCATCTGCTACAAAATTTCTGACAAGAGAACCTGACTAGAAAATGCTATTGTTTAATATAAAGGGTTTAGAAAAACAATTTCATATGCTTTTTTTTACTTGTCATGGGGCAACTTGGCTCAATGAATGGTTAAAGTAGCCAAATATGATATTCAACGCTTCAAATGAGCTAATGTAATAAAACTTTGTGGCCCCAAGTTCATTTATTAGCTATAGTGTCCTACAGGATAATTGTTTTCACTCTATAAAACTAATTAGATGAGAAAATGGTATCCTGTGGTTATGAATTATAAATAGATTTGGGTTACAGTAAAATACATTTATATAAAGATTGATACCTTGGTAGTCTCTCCTTGCTGACAATTTACTAGAGTATACATCTTATGGATGCTCGTGTACCTTAAATTACATGTGACAGTATTATAGTATGTCTTTAAGTGTGTTAAATTGGGCATTTTATGAATTAACTGTGTTTTATATTGTTTTATATTGTAAATACATTTTACTACACAACTATGATTACCTAACATTATTTCTATATAACTAAGGACGGGCCCCAAGAATGATTTCCTCTAGTGGGCCCAAGGTATCCCAGTCCGACACTGGTTTGGTCCAATATTTTTCAGGACAGATAAAAGATAAATTTATGAAACCCAAGCGTTTTTAGACCATGTTATTACTACAGTACACACTACACACACAGTGATTATAAAATATCATTTAGGGGTGCTCCATTGTGTTTAAAGAGGGAAGAAAAACATAGAGTCCCATAGGAGCCGCATCCCTTACACCACTGTTATCCAGACCTGTACTGCTCTGTGTCCTCCCTACAGAACCCAGCTTTGTGTTGCCATACTGGTCACATCAGATTTGTTACAGCCATGGTTCTAGGCAGGGCTGGACTGGGACTAAAAATTAGCCCTGGCATTTAATGCACACATGCCCACCTAGAGCTATCCACCAATCAGACTGATGAGAGTAATCCTATTTTCTTCTAGCTGGCAGCCAGTCAGTGAATGGCTGTCAGCACACTGATTAGTGGATGGCTTAAGCTTTCCAGCAGCACTTTGTAGTGGCCCATCACTCCAGTGGCCCATCTGGCATTTGCCAGAAGTGCCAGATGGGCAGTCCAGTCCAGGTTCTAGGACATGTAGGGGTAGTGGACACTTTCCACTAAATGCCCATTTAAACACCTTAAATATTCACACCATTCTAATGGGGAAATTAATGATATCATACCTAAATGATGTATAAAATCTCACTTATTCTGGGATTTTGCAATATATTTCTTTTATGCTTGAAAACAATGTGAGGAAATATTTAGGTTATACTTAACAGGTATTATTTTAATACCTCCTGCTTTTCCAGTTTAGAAAAAAAAAATGATTCAGTTACAGCAACACAAACAACCTCCTATGCCACAGGCACTGACATGATATACTTACAGATTTACCCATGGATCTTTATACTATAACATTCCTCAGTTTAAATCCCTAAGGCCAACACATATTTTCACAGTCTTGCAGGTAGTTTCCTTCGAGTCTTTTATTTTGATGTTCCAAAAAGAGAATTACCATGGGGTATAATCCTGCCACTCATTTATGGTTTTAAGTAATCAGATAAAGGAAAGAGAGATAATAAACTTTGCAGTTGGTGTGTCAGTGTCTGTGAAATCTCTTGCCCTGAAGAAGCTTAGACATTCAGTTATAGATCTCTCTAATGTCGTCATTACTCTTAGGATTTTTATTTTCTTACCAGAATATTAACCTTTCTTTCCCCTTACTGAGAAAGCAGTTGTGACACTTACATTAAAGCGCCAACTGAAAACAAACAAAAAGAATGCTAAATAAAACATTGTTAGCTGTAACATGAATATATAAATAAATATACCCTATTCTGTTCATTACTGTTTAAACACAGATATTGTGCATTCAAGGAAAAGAAGTAAAGCATAATTCCGGTGACTGGTATTTCATGTAATATCTTTGTAGACATTCTAACGTCTGTGTTTTTAAAGAAATACATTTAGTTAATGTAGGGGTTTATTACATCTCTAGTCCATTATTTATATTACCTTACAGACTCAAGCATTTATTTTATGTCTGCTGATGTGTATAAAGGTTGTCTATCACTGTTTTAGAGAAGTACCACATAGGACAGGATCCAGCCAAGGCAACAAGTATGTAATCCTTATGGAGCCAGATGCGAGCGGTGTGTATGGTTCTGGGCATAGAGGTCTCCTCTAAGTGGTGTCTGCTAAGTAGAGAATGCTATATTAGTACAGGCCTGCTTATGAACAGAGATAACATGTTGATCGTTATCCCGTCCAATGAGAGGATAGTCAACATAAACAATTTTATTTGGTCACAACTTTTTTTTTTTTTTTGGTCAACTTCATAATACCGTACCACAATCCTGTTTCCTCCTTTCTGGGCAGTAACCAACTAAGAAGCAGGGTTTCTGTTCTTTACATGACTGCCATGCACAAATTACATAAATTAGGGGAATTTTCTGGCAGGCTGCATGTACATGCCAGATGTTAGCAAGCAGATTTCCTACTGTACAGGACAATGTTACGTATGTTACAAATTCTGCCCGCTGAGTTGGTAATTCTTCCCTGCCCACCTAAATTACAGTAAGTTGGCAGGGAAAAGGTTTAAATTATACAGTATGGACTGGGCTTGGGGGGACACTTAAGGCAGGAGTGTAGTATCATAAGTACTGCTAAAGCCACAGAAGAGTGGGGAGTCTGTGCAAACAAAGTTCTTGAGGAGATCCGGGCGCAAGTCATGTTGATTGGGCCGCTATGGTTTGTGTATTGTCAGAATCATACAGCCACCAATCTTTGTGTTAGTACATGCAATTTGGTCAGCTCTAACATACTTATTTATTAATTAGTAAAGTATACTAACGTAACGTATAGTATAGCATCAACCGTTAAATGGTTTCTTTATCCTTTAAAAAACCAAAATAAATGACATTAACAAATATGCATGAGCTAAAATGTTGGACACTGTTAGTGGCATCTTCCTTTCCTTGTAGTACTGGTATAGAAACAGATTTACTGTTTTGCATATCCCTCTTCCACCTACACAAAAAACCTGGGTTTATGCACATGGACACTGATAGGCCCGGGTTTTTTGTGCTGGAAATGGGTCCCAAGAAAAAAACCTGTTTCAAGCGACCCAGGTTTTTTCTCGGGACTAATGCAAGGTTTTTACTGGGATTTTTCCAGGGTCGCTACTAGACTACTACATAGTAGTGTAGTATTATGCTGCAGCATAGGTTACAATACTCTACCGTTTCCAGTGGAAACTGTATCAACCTGGGAAAAACCTAAGTGGAAAATTGGTCTTTTATAAAAACCCAGGAATTTACCAGGGTTTTTGGTGGAAAAGGGGTAGCAGTCAATTTAAAGCATAGACATTCACTCTTACAGTATAGTGATCCAGACATCTGAAAGCAAGTTTATTTTGTTTATGGTACAAACTTAAGATAGGCATTGCGTGTTTTGGAATGTGTGGAAGAAAAATCTTACAATCACAGGAAGAACAAGTGAAACCCCGACTGATAGCACAGGGCGTAAATTGAACCCATGGTATCAGTGCTGTGAGGCATCAAGTATAAAACCAGCCCCAGACTGCACAATAATTGGTGTGTATAAAACGTTAGGCGGCATGCAGTGAGTGTTACATAACATCTCTCTCTCTGCTGTACAAAAAACAAGTATTACTGATTTTTATTGTAAAACATCATCCTGTGAATATAACAATAAATACCAGCTGAGTTAAAATGTTTTATTTTCATTCAATTAGCAAACCCCAATACTAAATGTAAGTTTTTCTTGTGTTAGAATATCTACTGAGACAAGTTTACTGATAAATTATTTTTCATATGTGTTGTATAAATATTTTTACATGTAAGTGTAAATTGCTAATACCCAACAGGCGAACATAAATCAGCAAATGAATACAGAGGCTGACACTATTTGACACATTTCACTTCTCTCTTTATTCCTGCTTTACTGTTGAAATTGTAAAATATAAAAGTTTCTCTTTTAAAGACCCCTGAGGCATTATTTAATTTTATTATCACTATTACTACATAAAAACTGTAAATCTCTGAAATGAAGTCTCTGATTCAACAAGCCTCCAGTAGTTCCCTGTTACCCCATATCTGAGATATTTGTATTGTTATAGTGTCTTATCCCTGGGTGATAAAAAATGTTTTACAGGCTATTCAATTGAGGAAAGTGGTTGATTGCTAATCTACCTGCTCGACTTTTATCTCTGCTTTATCGCTTGGAGGTAACAGACACTCACAGCTTTCAAACCTGTCATTTTTCTTTTTAATCTTTAATAATATGGGTCTGGGATGAATCTGGTTGTTAATTTTAGAAGGAATTATGGAGGGTTATGCTTTACTAACTCCTATGGGATTAATATTCCATTTAAATTGACTGCAATATAATTCATCTGAGGATCTAACGTATATAGTTAAATCTTTCAATATTAAAAAATGCCAACATTTAACTTGAAGATTTTTTTTTTTCAGGTATATTTTATTTCTTCAATATTAGTTGGCATTTGGGTAGGCTTTAGGTTATTGCTACTGAAAAAAAAACTAAACAAATCATTTAATATTTCTGGGCCATATTAAAGATTTTAAGGCCACATATTCTCCCTATTTGTACCTTGTACTGTAATTATGATAATACTGCATAGCCTGATTGGTTGAGTGGCTGAGGTCATGCTTTTGAATACTGGACATAACCTTATCTGTATGGAGTTTATATGTTCTCGCTTTGTCCACTTGGGTTTCCTCTGGGTGCTCTGCTTTCCTCCCACTTTCCCAAAAAGTGTCCCTTGTCTACGTGTATGTGCAATTGCCCCTATGTATCAATCCCATTCCCATTGTACGACATTGTGGACACTTTGTGGCGCCTAATAAATAAGCATAAATAAATAATAAGTTAATGTAATGACTATATGCACAGTATTGCACTTTCACTAATGTGTTATGCATGTGGTGGCAGTAAGTGGAGTAGGTTTATTAGAGAATAAAATGTTCATTTTATAGTCCAGAAGGATAAATCCTGTAGTTCTCTTTATTACTAATTTTTTCTTACAGTCTAGGTTTCCTTGTCTAGTGGCTGCTATTAGTGCCCGACTGATGCATATAGAGCCTGTTGGTGGAAGGCAATGTATGGACCAACCAGAGAACATGTGATTTGCTGCAAGAAAGATGGGAAAACAGCAAAGTGGTTAGGCATGAAAGACAGGTTATATTTTAAAAATGTTAACTCTATAATGACCTTATTAAGAGTGCACAAACTGGGCCTCACCCCTAAATCAGCTATAAGACCATATTCGATGCACACACCATACAGTCAGGCTGAGATCCAGACTTACAAACTATTGAGCTTGCAAGTGTAAAGTTTCAAGTGAGCAAAACCATGTTGAATTGCAGGGGAGTTTTCATTGTTTGCAGTATTAGTTATAGTATTCCGGCTGATCTTACCAGCAAGAACAAGCTACCCTACCCAGTAATAAAAATATCCAACCTCTAATTGCTGCAGTTTGCATCTATGTTATTTACAATTACGATTATTTTTGCTGAATGGTCACTCATTCTCCCAGTTCCTTTTTGCGCAAGTTCATTGTTGCTGACCCCCACTACTACTACCCAATCATGCACTGTCCAAAAGAAAGAAAAAACATGTTAAACAACAACTTTAAAACAACAGGGAGTTAATGCCTTACCTTAGCCCTTATCCCTATCTTAAACAAAATCCTGTTCTTCTGGCAGAGAATGAGACCCCTGTCTGAAAGTTCTATCCCTGCAGGCCTATGGGGTCTCCTCTGTGACCTCCCATTCACTCACCTCCAGCGACTCCAATCTACACTTAGCGCTACAGCCAGACTGATCTTCCTCACCCGCCACTCTCCATTCACTGTTCTGTGGCTGCCTATCTGCTACAGAATCTTCTTCAAACTCCTCATCACAATATACAAAGCTCCCATATCTCCATCCACTCCCTCTCTCCACATCCAGGACTTCTGA
Source organism: Platyplectrum ornatum (assembly GCA_016617825.1). Lineage (NCBI taxonomy): Eukaryota > Metazoa > Chordata > Amphibia > Anura > Limnodynastidae > Platyplectrum > Platyplectrum ornatum. Next base: position 7,622 of record JABWIB010000167.1, on the reverse strand, counting down.
CCCTATGAATCTGGTCCTATGTCTCTGCAGACATAAATTGATCTAATAACTATGCACCCTATAGGGAGGCAGATGCATAAACAGCAGGCAGCCACATCCAGCATTCACCAAGCAGTCAAGGGGTTAAATGTTCCAATGGGTTGGTTTGTAAAGGGACTTTTTTAATTAAGCTGTTGGTTGTTGTGGGGTCAGAAAGTTAGGGGTGGGTTGGGTTTAATTAGTTTATTTAAAGCATCTTTTAGAGTAAGTCACCATTTTTAATTTAATTTAACCACCCTCCCACCCCTCCATTTGTGTTGTGTCTTCGTTTTTAACTTCATTTTTTGGAGGGAGCAGTAGCAAAATGGCAGGGGTCAGCAGATGAGTGGATGGTTGAAGTCTGAAAGCAGCACAACCCGGAAGCATGGCTGGTCTGAAAACAACCGAAAGAAGTACGAAAGCAGGTCTGGTCCAAAAGCAGCATAATCCAGTGCGAGAGCACTGCACCCTATCAGTCGTTCCCTGTGAGTGATGATGGGTCGAGTGTTTGCCGTAGGACGGGGTGGAAATGACAAGAGTTCTAGGTCAGGTTGACCTCTTTGGTAAGTGTTTTCTGCTGATCCCCCACATTCCATCTGCTATTGGGCCCTCTAGTTCACATAATTAATAGTTAGGTTAATCTTAAAAGTTTAAATCAAGCAATTCGGCCAAATTAAATACTTTCCCCATTTAATTAAGTAAGTAGTGTGCTTGGTAGACTGGTGTTTGGGGAAAGTGGTGTGCTGTTTTCTGTTTACTATAAACGTTTCTACTTTTCCCTACCTCCCATTAAACTCTCTTTTATTCAGCTTCCCCCACCGTATATAAAAATATACGAGGGAATTAACAGACAGGAGGGCATGAGTAAAATCCTAAAGTGCACACAATGCTAGCTCTTGGAGAGTAGCGGAACAATGCTGACAGGCTCTGTGTATTTATGTTACCATATACTTTACATGACTACAGGGTAGTACACTGTAATTTGAACTGTAAATGGATTCTGATAAATGCTTACACCTGTGGGAATATAAATATGGCAAACAACAATATTTATACTTGAATAAAATTATGAAATATTACCTTCCGGGAGAAACAAAGAGTTTGCAGCATGAGTTAGTCAGTCATTGCTTCAGGGTCAATAGCATCATTAACAAAGCCCATAATAGTCAAATGAAAACTAAAACCTTGCATTAAAAGAGCTATCAGACCAGGAAATCAAACCAAGCATTTAATCATAACGGGCAATTTAACGGAGGAAAAGCCTTGGGGAGGGGGTTTAGAATTGGAACTAGACTTGCTGCCAGAAAAGTAAGGGACACGACAGTCACGTGCAAAATGGGTACCTTTGCGTCTGAAGCACAAGTGCCTGTATTTACCAGCTGGCCCTCTAGTGTAACGCCATTATTAAAGCCAAAGTACATGCCTCGGGCTGAATTTTGAAAGGGTTGGGCATACATAGGGGGGCCTAACTTACGAAAAGGGTAACCCTCTGACTCAGGACTAGCCATATAACTGGCTGTAAAATCAATACTGCACCCCCATCTTGATTCCTACGGAACCTTTAATCATAAGCATGCCACATCAGCATGCATGTTAACAGATAAATCATGAATTAAATGGATATAACATAAAATACCCATATATTCCCCAGGACAGGACTATCAGGCAGAAAATAGAAAACATTTTTCTAAGCTTCTTCACCTATACCTTTGCTTTTGCAGCTGCCAAACCATTCATACCTGCGTTAGTCACTATAAATGTTAATTAAACACGTGCAATGAATTCCTTACATCCCATGATATGGAGTTATTATGGTACACCTGCCCCTGACTTTTATTAAGTACCTGTGTTACACCATATATTACAACATTAACCTTAGGAAACCCTCTAAAGCCTTTGTATTATTTTTATGGACCAACAGCCAATCGATCTCAGACAAACTGTCAAACAATATCCCACAAAATGGTAGTTGCTCAAATCAATTTATATAAAAGGTTCATGAATATTATTATCATTTTCTTTTTTAATACACACCCTTAGTGAAATAGAATGAATACTTTTGTCAGTTAAATAGTGAATACATTTTAAAGTTTCTTTTAATATAAGAATGTATGTACTGTGTAATTTGTAATTGTTAGTGTATATAGAAGCACCTATAATGATATTGTCTTGAAAAAGATGACTAATCACTTTGCCACTGAAACATGTTGCCACTATAAATGTAATCAAAACACCCCTGCTTAATACGCTTGCACAATAAATCCCTTACATCTCATGATATGGAGTCATTATCAAATAATACATGGGAAGGCCTAGCTTTAATTTTTGCTTTGTTGGTTCTCGTGGCAGCAGAAATATCTCCCACTTCTTTTGTTAAAGATCTAATTTCAAAACTTTAGCAGGAGAGATCGTTGATGCAGAGGAGTCCACACTGGAAACACAACTCCCCCCTAAAGAATTTCATCCTTTGATTTTTATAAACACCCCCTCACACATACATCCAAAATGGCAGCTGTTCCTGTCTCTAGCCTCTCAGGAATCTCAGGCCCCCTAGACATACTGGGTATGGGTTCCATCACAAAATCTGGTGCCCCTTTATATACCGATGCCAGAACATATTCAGGAACATAAGACACATTAAAACAGGACTCACCCCCCATCCCCCCTTGGACAATCAGGTGTGCAGGCAGCCATGATAAGAACAGCCAAGGCCTGTGAAGCTGTAGGTAGAATGGCACAGGAAATTGGAGTAAACCCTGTAAATGTTCCAGACATCCCAGACGTACAAGGAATTAACATCCAATTCCTCCCCCCCCCCTGAACATTTTAAGGAAACTTGACTTGAAAAACAACACAAGAGAAGGGCAATTGAGTATAAGTGAGTATAAATAACCTGCATGTAAACCACCATATTCCAGTCTCAGAAAGACCAGGGCCAGAAGACACAGCACTTTAAATAACATCTGAAATGAATGACACAGAATCAGCAAGGAATGGACCTGCATCACTGGAACAACATCACTATAAGAATAATAATCCCAATCCGCCTCAGCACCCGTAGCAAGAGTGTTAACAGAACTGACACCAACAGTGAAAGTACTCCTACCACATATATAGAAACAGAAGGGAGAAGGACAGGGGGAATTAGGGGGGGGGGGTGAAAAAGTAAAAGTATGGAAAGAAATATATTCCAAAAACTTCAATACCAACACTAACCGCTCAAAACCAGCACCTCAGAAATCCAAATGGTAATAAACACCAAAGTACTTATCCCCCAAATTATTTTTTCGAGAGAGTGAGATTTTACTCACATAGCAACCTTGTAACCACCCACACCCGCCCCATCACCCCACCATAAGTCCCACCCGAATACCGCCCAACTATGATTGTCATCACCTTACATAATTAACGTTATTTTGTTTAAACGGAAATGTGGCTCAGTTGGTAATTTATGACACTTCACGTCTGTGCGGCCTTCTTACTTTCAGAAGACTTGGTTGACCAATTTTTTATTTCAAACTTACCTAATTCCACCAACTGTTTAAAAAAAATCATTAACTTCACATCACACTACAATGGTTATTTTGATTATTAACAATGTTCCTTTTCTTTCAACATAAAATAGATAGATAAGAGAAAAAAATAAAAATTGTGTATTTACAAAGAAATATAAACCAAACAAAAGTAGTACTCCGGATATTTATGCAGATATGTAGGGAAGCAATAAGATAACTGGAAATTTCAGAGATAACATGCAGTGTCTGACAGTCTGAGATGCAACTGCATTATTCGGAATAGGGATGAGCTTGTCAGCTGTCACACAACATTCACACGTCTTACTTATCGATGTTGATTTCGATGTTGATTTACATTTGTTTTGTAAACTAACCGTGACTGTGAATAAATTTAACTCAGACTGAAAATAGACTTCATGTTCCCATTTTCTGGATTTTAAAGGAAAAGGCTGTGATGTATAAGTAGCTTCTGTACACAGTTAGATCGTTCTTGTTTCAGATTTCAGATTTGACCCTGGGATGATTTCATCTACTAGAAGTCTTACTTTTCCAGCAATGTATTAAAGTATATAGAGAAGTTATGATGAACCTATGACAGAGATGACACCCCAAGGCATATTGAGTGACATTCAACATTTATGGAAGTCTTGCAGGGGAATGTGACCTGAATGATTTTTCAGGATAACGGGTGTTTGATGAGTTCAACTCCAAAACCCTAATTTTGACCATAATTTGTATTTTTTCCTTATATTTATTTTGCTGGTGTCTGCATTCCTTGCTGTCCAACTGCTTTGTACATCCGACCCAGTGGTTTTGGGTGTGCAGTCCGGCTGTGGGTACCCACATCACGTCTCTCAGGGAAAGCAGTCTTCCACTTCTGCACTGAACACCACCCTTACCTTTCCTGGGTCCTCTCATAACTGCTGTCCTTGCTGAGGGAATCCCTGGTCTAATGCTCTGTGGTTACCCTGTTTATTTTAAATGATGAATATTTCTAGATAGTTAATCTAGTTTTATTCCAGATTAAAAGGTTTGCCATGACTGATATAGAGTGTAATAAACATATTTGTGTGTTTGAAGTGCCTTCTTAATAAAATAAAATGGAGAAAAGGTAAAACTGGTTAAACCTGACAGGGAACAACAAAGTTAGATAATCATTGTGGTCAACGCTGTACGCATTAAACCTGCAGTTGTATTCTAGTGGCAGGTGGTATCCGGGTGTTCCAGCTCACCCAGAGCCAACAGGAACTCAGCTGTAGGGGAGCAGCTTTAATATTCCCACTAACCCTTGGTGCAGTGCACTGATGCCTGTTAGAGATCAGTGGCAGGGACTAGTCATCAGTGCCAGGGAATTTGGCTATGCCATATATATATATATATATATATATATATATATATATATATATATATTTATTTATTTAAAAACGTATAACAACAAAAAACTATATATATAAAATATATAATATAAAATTTGATCTTCATGATACTGTTGACGTCACAGACAGGTGGTTGCTTTGAACGGCCGCACATGCTGATCAGCAGACTAATGTGCACCATGGCTCTGAACCACCAACGGTGCTATCTGACTCCCTGCCACCCACGCCAGCCCGCCCCTGTCTCTGACAAACTCCCAAACAATATTCCACAAAATGGTAGTTGCTAAAATCAATGTAGAGGTTAGTAAACAGATGCATGAATATTATTATCTGTTTCTTTTTTAAGAAACACCCTTAGTGAAATAGAATGAATACTTTTGTCAGTTAAATAGTGAATACATTTGAACACATCTTTTAATATAAGAATGTATGTACTTTGTAATTAGTTGTTTTGCAATATTTTGTTTAAATAGTCACTGAATAATGAATGATCAATTGTTAGAGTAAATAGAAGCACCTATAATGATGTTGCCTTGAAAAAGATGACTAATTACTGAAACACGTTGGCCCTATAACTTTTGTGAATATTTGTCTTTTAACTGAGTCTGAGTTCCAGTGGAATGCCCTTTATGCTTGTGGAATCAGAATTTTTATATAAAAGGATTTCTCAGACATTTAAGTAACATTTACTGATTAAATAAACATAATGTTCACAGACAAAGAAAATGAATACGTATACCTTCAGAAGAGTACGGAGAATAGAGATCAGTGCATTAAAACATAACTATTAAGACATTTCAGAGATATTAGCGAATAGAAAACCCAGAATACAGACAATTACATAGAGGGCCATAGTCTATAATTCTGAAGACACAGTAGAGTGTAAATAGTTACACGATTCTTGCAAAACCAGCATCAGGAGAGATCCATTCATGGTGGCATCTTTAGATTAACTAACCCTCCAGTGGAATTAACCCTCCCCTGATATTAACATCAAAAGGAGGGGATATGGTCAAAGTTTGAATTCTTTAGTAAATAGAAACATTTTAATGAAACACTGTGCTTTTGTATTTATTTGAAAATGCGAATCATGATTCCAAATGTTTTGGACAGGTAGTAATTGTTATTGGCTTCAGGTGATACAATTCTTCTTTTGTGCTTTGTTCATAGAAACTTTTGAAAAGGTAAACAATCTCTGACACTCCATCTGTCGTCTACCCAGGATGATCCATAGAAAGCAGATTTCAATCACACTATCTCTTGAAAACCCAGGATATGCAGGGCAGATATTTCAATTATGAAGATTGATAAAATGCAGTGAAAGACTATTGTGCCTGAAGCATCCAAATCGTATTCATGTGTTTGTTTCAATGTAGAGGTAAAAACATTTATTTATTATGATCTTTATATCCTCCATAGTTCTTGGCAGTCTCTTTTGATTGAAATATCATAATTATCATTGTATAAGAAATGTTATTATCTACACGTAGGCCTAAATTTAGTAAGCAGTGAGATTGAAAAGATTCAAGCTTTCAGCTTCATTTTATACAATGGAGAATGTAAGCTCGAATCTGATTGGTTGCTATGGGCAACATCCCCACTTTTCAATCTCACTGTAATCTCATTGCTTAGTAAACTTAGGCCGTAGAGTCTAAACTTTGCACAATAATGACTATCTATATGAATATACCATAAAATATGTATTTTTTACCTACGCTACTTACACACATTAATTAATCTTTAATGGTTGATTATTTTAGTTTGGACTATAACAGCTGTCTCAGAAAGCATTAAAGTTCCACACAGATTTAACATATCATTGTTATTTTTAAAATTTGGTTTTAATTTTTTCATAAATTGGGACCTCCATTTATCAGTAATAGATATATTAATAAGATGGAAAGAGACCTGTTTAAATAATGAACTGTAAATGTCTGCTAATTCATATAGAAACATGCTATGTATTTAATTTAACTTTGGGACTTTTGGCATTTTACTTGCGTAGATACTACAGAAATAATTTTTAAATGTTGTTCACTGTTAAAATGTTCCCAAACACAAAAAAGCTTTATGTAACGCATAGTTCAATTTAGTTTTAAGACATTTTCCATGTAATATTACACTGAAGATATTTTTATGACAGCTCCCTTTTAAATATCCATTTAACATGACTAAACATTTAATTATGCCTGATATTACCAGGGAAAGCTTCCAAAGATCACTCATACTTGTCTAATTCAACTCATCAATCGCTAATATTTTAAGCTACAGAATTAAGCATGCCGTTGCCCAAAGCACCAATATATGTTTGCTCCATTTAGTTATGGTTTATCACTATTTAGTAAAGAATGCCTGAGGTCACTTAGCTCAGCTGCAAAATGTACGACATGCAAAAGTGAATCTGCTTCTTGCCAGGAGTATGTCTGACACACACCTCATCAATGGCCAAAGTGTGAAGTGCTTATGACAGGGTTGGTAAAGGTTAGCTTTGAAGAAAATGTCAAAATATACAATTTATTTAATATTTCTCACTGCAAGATCAGCAAAACAAAAAATTGTCCTGAATATTTACCAGACTGTTACTTACAAAGTCTCCACCAGATCCAGATATATTTTACTATAAACTAGAGATGTGCGCCGGGCATTTTTTGGGGTTTTGGTTTTGGTTTTGGATCTGGATCTCCCTTCGTGTTTTGGATCTGGATGTGTTTTG